>JAZHYW010015582.1:0-27301 GCA_037355805.1 Ixodes ricinus
CGAAACTTCATTCTTTCAAGAACGTCTCTCCATTATGAACTAGTGTGAGCAGGTTCCTGTTATCGTGAATAGTGTTCCGTGACGGGATTTCGTTCACCTAGTTGGGTTTTGAGGCAGTTGTGTCCCGCTCGTGCGAGCGTTCCATTTACAGCTTTTGCATTTTGACGTAGACTTTGAAACACCGTACAGAGGTTTACGCCTGAAAAGATTCGGTGTATTAATACAGTACGCCGCACAAGGCTACCTGAGTCTTTTACAGCCGTTTACCTACATTCACTTACAGACTTGTAGTCTTGTCTCTTTGAAATTCAACCTTGTCGGTTGTGACCGTGTCCATACACGTTGTGAACGCGCGACATACGTCACGCATGTCTTTTGCATAACGGTGTTATTGCTCACCGTCGGTTTCGTCAGTCAACCTGGTGAGGTTCAAAGTCGCTGATTATCAGTTGACAACGGTCATCCGAAAGTGTGCTGCACGTGACAATCTCTCTGTACGTTGCGCACAAAAGCTCGCGCAAGGTCATAATTTTTTTTGGTGTCCCGACAACGATTTCATCTTGGGTTGAAACCCGCCATGAGTATACATGCTCCTCACTGATAGTTGAGCAAAATTTGTTTTCTTTCGTCATCTTTGGAAACAGACTTTGAAATACTCCTTATCATACCTGCAGTACATAATGGAAAACACACAGCACATTACAGTCGTACAGTCTGCGGCATTACCTCCACCTGCACCATTCCTTGCAGTCGCTGGATCGCCACCGCAGGCTTGGCCCGCATGGAAGGAAACGTTCCTATCATTCTTGGGAGCGTCGGGTCTTGAGCAAGTAGAACCCAGAAGAAAGAAACAGCTCTTGTTTTCGTTGCTGGGAGTCGAAGGGCAACGTGTAGTGGCTGCTTTTGGGTTAACAAATCTTCCTGCTTCAGAGCTTCATGATGAATTCGACACGTTCATGACGGCGGTAGAAAAGCATTTTGTGTTCTCCGGCTCGCTCGCGCTGGAACGTAAGAAGTTACGCAGTCGCGTACAACAGCCCGGTGAAAGTGTCACTGAGTATCTCGCGGCACTGCGCCATCAGTATGACCTTTGTGCATTCCAAGAGCGGTCAGATGAACGTATGTGTGACTTATTCCTCGATGGTTTGGACTCCCGTCGTGTCCAAGATCGGATCTTAAGAGAGTGTGTGGACACACAAGTACCAACACTAGATCGTGCCGTACAGTTGGCCCTCCAGTTTGAGCAGTTAGCGCTTACATCTGAACAGTATCATCAGTCTCGTCGAGCGGCGCCTGACGCCCCTAATTCCACTGCCCCGGTGCAGTATGTTGCGGTGCCCAACACCGAACGCGCACAAGTGACCAGTCATGAAAGTCGGCAGTCTCCGGTCTTCCCGAGAGACGAACATTCAGCTATGCCGAGTGCAGGTTTTCCGGCATGGTCATATGAGCCGACCACGCCTGCACCAAGGTTCCATCGAGGACATCCTGCTTCAGCTCATGCATCGCGCCCGTCGGGACGACAGAGTCACATGCAACGTCGTGACCTGCCTCCTGCGAGGTACGGACCACAGCCAAACAACTCCTGCTGGTTTTGTGGTCGGGGGACCCACTCAAGAGAACATTGTTCTGCAACGAACGCACAGTGTTACAGGTGCGGTAAGATGGGACACTTTGCGATAGTATGTCGCAGCCGTGCACCACCGCCTGCCGCGGATGGTGATCGCCGTCGTCATCCAGCCTCAAGCATAGGACGACGACAACTCTCCAGACGTCCATGGAGGCCTGATTCGTCAGCAGCAGCATCAGCGTACAACTACAACGTTACCACGGACGACACCCCAGTTCGGTCCCTGGAACCGCAGGCTGAGGATCACAGCCAGTACAACCAGTTCATCGCAGATGTCAAGGTAAATGGAGTCCCTCTCAATCTCCTCATTGACACTGGATCGCACGTCTCCATTTTAAACGAGAAGATCTTCCAGCAAATTAACAGAGCTCGGAACATACGTCTACAGCGACCACGAAGACGTCTCATGCACTACATGCATCAGCCAATTCCAGTATTAGGTTGTTTCCTTGCTCAAGTCAAGTTCAGAAACAGACAAGCGCCATTAGAGTTCTACGTTATTCGGGGCGGGAGATCACTACTTGGCATTGATGGAGTACGAGAATTGAAGATTACCATGTCAGGCGCGGAATTTCAATGTTCCTATGTTGATGCAGCTGTCCAAGGACCAGCAGCAAGTCACCCTGTGAGACCGGCCGACGCCTCCCGGAGGACTCCATTCACCGTGTCGTCACAGCAGTCCAGTCGTTTGGGATCAAGTCAACCGTGTGCCCCAGGCAACGGATCGTCTTCACTACAACCAGGTGTCAACTTCCGTAGGCAGAATTCAAGTGTACCAAGCGTTCATGGCGATGGACCGTTGCGATCAGTACTTCCAAGTATCAACGTTCCACGGTTCTCATCTCCAGGCACAGACGTCGTGGACATGGAGTCTACAGAGGTGAAACAACCAGTTGTCACCAGTTCGAAGTCTTCTTCAAACCCGCCAGCACGGGACACGTCAAAGCTTCCTCCTGGGTTCACGGAGTTCGAGCACTTGTTCACGCCAGAACTTGGTCTGGTACGGAACCAGACGCATACTGTCAAAGTACGCCAGAACGTGCCTCCAGTACAGTCAAGGCTACGTCGTCTGCCGATCACCCTACGTGATGCAGTTTCCGAAGAAATTTTCAAACTTGAACGTCAAGGCGTCATCGAGAGAATCAACGCCTCAGAATGGGTCTCACCCATCGTAGTGGTCAAGAAAAAGGACGGCAACATCAGGATGTGTGTCGACCTGCGTGCGCCCAACCAGGCCGTCGTCACAGACTCTTTCCCTTTGCCACACATCGATGAGCTCCTCAACTCTTTGCAAGGAGCATCACACTTTTCCAAGCTGGACCTAGCATCCGCGTACCACCAGATCCGACTCGACCCGGTGAGTCGAGATCTAACTGCATTCATTACTCACGAAGGACTCTTTAGATTCAAGAGAGTATGTTTTGGTTTGGCATCCGCTCCTGCAGCGTTTCAGCAGATAATGTCAAAAATCCTCAAAGAATGTAAAGGAGTGCAGTTCTACTTGGATGACATTATAGTTTACGGATCCTCTCAGAAGGAGCATGATCATAACTTGCGAGAAGTGTTGTCAGCCATCTCTCGAGCGGGAATGAAACTAAACAAGAAAGGTGTGTTCAATGTACGCGAGCTCTCATTTCTGGGCCATAGTCTGTCCATGGACGGTTTAGCACCCCTTCCATCAAAGGTAGACCACGTTCAGAATTTTGAAGCTCCCTCAGATGCAGCCAAGCTTAAAGCATTCCTAGGTCTCATCGAGTATTACAGCAAGTTCATTCCGCACTGTTCAACCATAGTCGAGCCTCTGCGACGCCTACTGCGAAAAGGCGTGCGTTTTGTCTGGTCCCCTGAAGCTCAGGCGAGTTTTGAGAGAGTTAAGGCGAGCATCCAGAATGCTCCCATCTTATCCATGTTCGATCCGTCCTTGCCAGTCGTAGTATCGACTGATGCCTCTAACTACGGTCTAGGCGCTGTCCTTCAGCAACGAGCTGGGAAGCATCTTCGAACAGTTGCTTTCGCTTCCAGGTCGCTCACCGACGCTGAGCGTAGATATTCCACAGGTGAAAAAGAAGCCCTAGCTTGCCTATGGGCGTGTGAAAAATGGCACGTTTACCTATGGGGACGTCCATTCACCATTCGTACAGATCACCAGGCGTTGGTGACGTTGCTCTCTAACAAAGGCTCAGGAGTACGTCCGCTGCGTATCACTAGATGGGCATCTCGTTTGTTAAACTACAACTTCCGTATGGAGTATCAGAAAGGTGTTGATAATTTAGTAGCAGACGCCCTGTCTAGGCTTCCCAGTCCTGATACCGAGAACGGTATGTTTTTCGAAGAGGACGTCGTATCCCTAGTCATTGCTCCCTTGTCTCGCACAGATTTTCAGACAGCTACGGCCAATGATCCAGTTCTGCCTGGTGTGATACAGTATACTATGTCGACATGGCCACAGGATAGTGCCAGTGTGCCAGATTTGCGTCCGTACTACAGTGTAAGAAATCAGCTATCAGTGCACAATGAGTTGTTGATGCAAGGCGAAAAGATAGTTGTCCCGCAGGCTCTCCGAGAAAACATTGTAGATATGGCACATGAGACACATCAAGGAATCGTAAGAACCGCCAGCATCATCCGCGATCGTTATTGGTGGCCACGGATGGATGAACAAATCAAGCATAAAGTACAGCATTGCGCAGTCTGTAACGCGACAGACAGACCAGTCAAGGCAGCACCTGCTCCGCTGCAACCAGTCCAGTTCCCAGATCAACCGTGGGATAAGCTTGGGTTGGACATTGTAGGACCAGTAGATAAAGCACCGCAGAGTCAAAGATTCTTCATAGTCCTCGTTGACTACCACTCTAAGTGGCCAGAAGTACAGCATACATCGACTGCAACATCAGCAACAGTGATCGAGTTTCTAAAAACATTTTCGCTCGAGAAGGACTTCCTCGTGAGATCGTCACAGACAATGGTGTACAGTTTGTCTCCAGAGAGTTTGAAGAGTTTCTAAAACAGCATGGCATTAAGCATCTCAAGTCGTCATTGTACCATCCACAGTCAAACGGCCAAGTGGAAAGGTTTAATAGAGTCCTAAAGTCCTGTCTGCAACTTGCTACAGTTCAACACCGACCTCTTCCTGAAGCGGTTCAAGAATACTTAGAAGCATACAGACGCACAACGCATCCAGCTACAGGACAAGCCCCCTCAGTTTTGTTGCATGGTAGAATACATAGATCAAGAATGGATATCCAAGGTGTACCGACACCACAAGTGACAGCAAAGCAGAGGAATCAAGCACAACTCCATGAGCGAGTTGAGAAGTATCAGTTCAGGATGAAGCGATATGCAGACACTAGAAGAGCGGCTAAAGAACCGAGATTTTCAGTTGGACAGTCAGTCCGAATTTTTCGTCCGTTGCATCAGAGTAAGCTCCATAGCAGGTATACAGAACCGCAAGTTATTGAAGAGCAAGTTGGTCCAGCAACGTACCGTATGCAAGATGGCCGAAAATGGAATGCGAAGAAACTTACGGCGGTACCTTCACAGTTACAGAGGAGTTCGTTACAAGCAAGCGCAACCACAAATACAAGTCGTTTGCCACAAGAATATTTTGATGACGATGATAACGATTCAGTTACTGACAAGATAACTGTGCCTTTTATGCGTATGCAGTCTAAAGTTTTCACAGCATCGCCTGGCAAGGATGCTGTCCGTGAGAGTTCAGCAACTATGACTACAAAGGAGTCAACGGTCCCTTCCGCTGCCCAGCCGGAGCCCGTCGTGACTTCATCAGCCCAGTGCTTTCAGCCAGCGGATGCAAGCACGCCAGTTGCATCGCGTCCAGCGACGCCAGAATCGATGCCTCTTCTAGAGCCATCTGACGGTGAAGTGAGTGAATCAGTGGCGTTTGTAGATCCCTCAGCAGTAACAGAGTCCGTCGTGATCATAGAGTTCCCTGTAGTGACCACAGTGCCTTCTCTATCAGTTACGGAACAAGAGACTTACGTACCTGATGACCGATCACAAACGGACAATCAAGTAACAAGCTCCACAACAAGACGTTCCACAAGGCAAAGACGCTTGCCCGAGAAACTTAAAGACTATATACTCTCTTTTGTTCATGAGACGTCACATAGTACGTCTAGCGAGATTTTTGATGTTTAACTAAGACTTCTAAGCATAGTTAGATAAGAGTGCCTAACGCAAGTGTCTGAACGTTTTCAGAAATTGTAGAGGACTGTTTTGTCTTTTGGAAGTGTATAATGCAAGTCAAAGATTGTATTCTGGAAAGAGCATAACGTGCCGTTACAGGCGTTTTCAGAATCTGATTCTCAATGTGATACCGCAAATAAGTTATTTCGTTAATTTTTTTTTCCAACGGACATGCAGTGTAAAACGGACATGTGTTGCGAAGAGTCCCCGTTGTTTCTCGAAATGTCACGTCACTGTTAGTGTTACAGTGTATAGCCTAATGTTCGTCCAGAATACTGTCCAGTCAGTTAAGCAGAGAGTGTCTACGTCATGCTCTGGGCAAACTAACGTAACTCACAACTAACCACTGTTCTGAGTATAACTTAAGAATGACTACGTTACGAATTTTTTTGAAGGAAAGGAGAAAAGGATCAGGAAGTGGAAAGTTCAGCTTTCTAAGTAAGCATTGGTCTTCTTACATTTTCAATTCATGGAAGGGAGAAATGTAGTGTTGCAAGCTAGCGCCATCTACGGGAGTTAAGGGTAGGCGTTGCCTTTTACTTCAACGCAGCATTAGATGGCGCTGCGCTCTTGGCACGAGGGATTTCTCCTTAGCGCGCGCAGATTTCACCGCCTATCGGAATCGTGACAGCCAAGATAAGAGTTGTGATTGGGTGTGCCTTGAGGAACATTGTTGAGTGTATGAATAAATGGGGCGGCTCGATGAGCTTGCTCAGAGATCGCTGGACGACGACGACGGCACAGCTTTGGGTTACCTTCGTCTGTATCTCCTAATTCCACCTAAATAACTAACTGTATAACGATCCTACTTGCTGACATTCCGAGGTCTCCTACAACCAGGGAGGGATCCGATCGCAGCGCACAAGGGGCCTCCTCCGAGGAGGCCAGGATATTTGCCAAAATGTCCACCATGGCATCGAACCTACCGGCTGCCCTCGAAGAGGACAAAGGACAAGCAAGTTCCGCCACGCTCATAAAAGACGGGTACACGATTCCGCTGAAGGAAGCTCTCACCGGTACAATCAGCAGCTCCTCATCGACGATCATGTCTACCCACGACAACGATACCATGGAACTCGACGACGGGGAATATGAGGTCGTTCATGGGAAAAAGCGACGCAAGACCTGCCCGAGCAAAGCGCCAGCTCTCCAGGAAGGGGCAAACCTTCAAGTCGGATGTACCGTACTCTATGCCCCCACTGACAACCAGAAAATTGACTCGCTCAGCAAGTTCAGACTCACAGACTTTCTGAACAACGCTGCGCCAGGCATGGTCACTGTTGTTCGCGTAAACAAAGCTCGGAACATCCTTGCAGTCGACGTGAAAAGACCCGCGTTCAAAGCCGAGCTCCTCAAGGTGACCAAGCTTTGTACAGTGCCGGTGAGAGCCTACCTACCAAGAGAACACTCAGGCAGTTTTGGCGTCCTTCGGGATATAGACCCGGACTATACCGAAAATGACATAAAGACACAGCTGCAGTCATCCATCGGCATAGTTGAAGTGAAGCGACTCGGCAAAACATCGCCCGTCGTACGCGTAACATTTGCAGGAGAGCAGGCGCCCCAACATGTGAAGGTGGGCCTCGTGAGAACAGAAGTGATTCCCTACAGAGCACGCCCTCTGCAATGTTACAAGTGCTACAAGTTTGGCCACATCGCAGCTGCATGCACGACGGAGTCTCAACTCTGCCATCGGTGCGGCAAAAGTCATGACGGCATGTGCGAAGGCGCCCCGTACTGCGTGAACTGCGAAGGTGACCATGCCTCGAACGCAGCGGATTGCCCGGTTAAAGAAAGAGAGACTGAGATTATAAGGTACAAGCTCGAGCACAACACCACATTTCGCGAAGCGAAAGGAGCCGTACATGCTAAGAGACAGGTTAGCAAGAAAATGACTGCTAAAAACACGCACTCATCTAAGAACACCACCAACAATGTACCTCCTCTGACTGCTGAAGAGTTCCCTCTGCTTAAGACACCGGAGGGCGCAAGTAACAAGTCCGTGGACGTAGCGTCCACCACAAACAGTTCTCAAAAATCATCCTTTTGGGAACAGCCAAATATCAAAGACATCACTTCGCACACGGACTCGGAAGGGCATATGCCGACATCCAACCAGACAAGTGGAATGGGACATGGTTCTCCTTTTAAAGCCATAATTGCACTTGCGATCACTGCGCTTCGTAGACTATTGAACACACTCTCACCTTCGTCAGCGCTTCATCAAGTGATCGGGGCAATCCTTTCCCTAGAGCCCATTATTATGATGGCGTTCTGAAGGTCTTTCATGCTTTCCTTACTCGTGAGCAGAATAACTGTCTCTGTTTCAGACTAGTCACCGCCGAAATCATCACTCATCATTCATCAAACGCCTCATGGAGTAGCTGGAAGTTTATGGCTAGTGTCCTCGGAACGACCCATTCATGACAGCACACAATAAAACGACCAGAACAACCCAAGACACCGGATTCCCGACAATTCTGCAGTGGAATTGTAACGGTCTAAGACAAAGACTCACGGACCTCAAAGCACGACTACTGGAACATCCATTCGATATACTACTGCTACAAGAGCCACGAATGGAACAAAAACAAATCAAGATCCCTCAGTACACCGCTTACGCGACAAAGCAGACAGGCAAACATCCGTGGGCAGTGATACTTGTGAGGAACAGTGTCTACCACCATCAGCTGGACCTCACCAAGTACTGCTCAGAGAGGGCGGACTTCGCCGGGGTGCAGGTGCGCGCACGCAGAAAAGATATCGTGATAGTTTCGGCATACATACATCCATTGGGCAAGTGGCGACCACGTGTGCTGGCCGAGATGAGAGCGGAGCTTGGCACAGACAAGGATATGCTGATCGGCGGCGACTTCAATGCTCACTACGAGTCCTAAGGAGACGGGACGACAACACTCGAATGAAAAATCCATCAATGTAACCCTGTTTGGCAGTCAATGTTTTCTAGTGGACCGCTGACTGTGCCTGACTGTACGTCAAGCATGTCTGATTGGCCAACAAGTTACTCTGACCGACAGTCAAACTCCAGTCAGACTCCGCTTGTCGGCTTTCTGATGGTTTCCTGGTGGCAGTCGGCCGCCGCGAAATGCCGTCAAGATGTCTTGGTGGCGATTCTGATTGTACATCGATTGTCTCTGACTGTACGTCAAAAAGCTTTGACGGGCAGACAGACGTACGGTCAAAGGACGTAAAGTTCGTTCGAATACCACTATTTCGTCAAATCTATGAATACGAAAAATAATCTATGCACGAGAAAACGATTTCGGGACGTGAGCCCATGAAACCGCTGATGTTAGAGATATGACGAGCAGGGCACCCGACAACCCTGATCAGAAGCCCGCCGAAACGCCGAACACGCCACTTTCTACTTTCGCTTCGCCCATAGAGGCTTCGCCGAGCTTCCATGAACGATCGCTCTCGACTCGTTTTGTTTGCCCGCTTGCTCCAACCTGTCGATCCTGCCCGGGCTCTACAATGTCTTATGTTTTAGTAGAATTTCTCCTCGACAAGACCCAGTCTGTCGTGAGTTCCGACTATGTAAGGAACTTTAGCGGTGTAGTTGAAGACGACAAGGTGTACCAGGTCTACTGGGCCGGAGACGCGCGAACAAAAGGAGGGTTCTACGACGCGAAAGTACTCTACATGGCAGGTGAGTAGAACTGAAGTACGGCGATTGATGTACGAGTGCTTTGCATAACATGCTGAAGGCTTAACTGCATATGGAGCCGAAGCATTCTTTAGAGCGATGCACTCATTGTCGGAACCTCGCGCTGCAATACTGAAATGCTCTTGACTCGGTCCGAGAGGTTTAGGCTAGAAAGTTTATACCTTTCTATCTGGTGTGGGCTATTGGCCTTACTGCTGTGTCGCAGCTCATTATTATTGTTTCATGAAGACCGCAGACAAAAAGCATCCGCGAGCGTAGTTCAGATATGTCTGCTGCTCACGTTCGTCCGTGGAAGCCAGGGCTGTCTGTCGTAGCATGCATGCTTGCTCTCTAGCTTCAACGGAGTCGCATACGTTTTGTGAATTAAAGTGTATACGGTCGTCCCGAAAGGTTCAGACATTGAGGGCGTTTCCTGAACGTAGTGTCTAGAGTACCGTCCGACGGCACTCTTGCAGAGCGTTCAAGTGCCGTCCGACGGTACTCTACTCACGCGTTCAAGTGCCGCCCGAAAGTCTCGTATAAAACGAGGTCTCAAAACGTGTTTTTTGAAGCTGCAGTGTAGCTTAGTGGTAAGACGTCTGCCTCATGAGCAAGCGGTCCCGGGTTCAATCCCCAGTGCGGGGTTACTTTTTTTTTTCTTATCTCTCGAACATTTTGTTTTGTCGACGCATTTGGCGATATTTACATTTCTTTTTTACGATTAACACTGGGAAAACCGAATGTTGTCGACGAAATTTCGCTGAACAAAATGGTATGGGACTTCGTTTCCGGAGGTGCATGGGGAACAGCGGGGCTTGGTTTGCCGGCTGGACGCCGCGAAGCGGCGTGTACGACGGGGCCAAATGGGTCAATAGTTTTGTAATTAGCAGCCGCATACTGTCGCCGCGAAGCGGCGTGAACGCAGGTGGGGGAGTGTGTTAACGAGCTCCCAGTGATACACGCGCCGTCTGACTCTCTTTCGGACGGCACTTGTAGGCGCGAGTGGAGTGCCGTCGGACGGCACTGTAGACACAGCCTTCTCTGAAACATGCTTAGGGTGCATGTGGGCCCGTTTGTAAACGAATGTCCCTTTTGCCTGAAAAACGCAAATTTCAAAAGTGAAAAAAATAAGGACGGGTACACACTTTTCCTGATTTTTGATGTCATGAATTACATTCATTTTAAGGACTTGTGAACCGTTTCATAGCTATGCAAGATGGCCACCTTGGCTTGTGAACTGTTTCATAGCCATCCAAGATTGTCACCTCGGAATGGGAGCTTTTATATAAATGCTGCCCTTGTTGATGAAATTCCCTTGGCAGTGGCAGTCAGACGTCATCTGATGGACCATCAGGGCACGTTCCACCAGGGCTGCTGACTGGCAGTCAGTGTCCCAAATTACGTACCTTGATGGAATTTTCAATAGGGCAGCCAGAGGTCGGAGACTGCAGAAACTCCTGGACACAACGGACTTCGAAGAAATTGGCACAGGGACCCCAACATTCCTTAGGACAGACACGCAACAAAGTGTGATAGACCTGACATTCATGGCCGGGACACTCCGACTACTACGAGTGACCCCTGAACCCGACGGGTGGGAGGTGGCCACACACCCATCGTAGTAGGAAACCTTCCTAAACCACCCTCGAAGACTTGCAAAGTTGTCGACTGGGCTAAGTACCGGTCTCACCTCTCCAGCTTCCGTGCTAGTGGCCAACCCCTCAGCACTCAGGCTATGGCCGAAGCACTTCGACTGGCGACTCACACGGTAAGCGTGCCAACCAACAGCCCAATCAAGACCTAGAGTGGCTGGAGCTTCGTGCAAACAGAAGACAAGCCCAGCGGCGAGCCAAGAGAACAAGGCTACCCGAGGACCAGGTCACGTTCAAGGTACTTGACGGAAAATTTAAAAGGCAGGGAAAACGGCTAGCACGAGAACAATGGCAGCTCAAGTGCGAAACACTGGATGGAAGAGGAGGAGCACAAGCGCATGGTGAATGGCAAGGAGCTTGACATGCAGACCGGGACCAAGACACCCCATCGTCGGCATAGCCATCAAGCTGCATATTACCACACAAGCTGTGATAGAACTCATCGCGGACACGCTACTCAGTATCCTGTCCCTCCCTGCAGGACCGAGTAAACCACCCAAAGGCTGGATCCGATGGAGACCGCCGGAATTTCAGGCGAGGATGGTAGGACAGGAAGACCTTCATCTCCATGAGCCTGACGGACCTGACGGAGTGACAAATCAAGCGCTCCGAAACCTCGAAGAGGACGCCTTGCGAGACCTCCTGGCATACCTTAACGAGGCATGGACAACGGCATGCCTCCTGGCAGACTGAAAGAAGGCCACCGTCGTGCCACTGCTCAAACCAGGCAAACCGTCAGACCAGCCCAACTCCTACCGTCCGATAGCGCTCACGTCGTGCGTCGGGAAGCTCCTCGAGCGGAAAATCCTCTGCAGGCTGTTGCACAATCTCAAGACAGTAGGAGCTCTGCCAGAGTGCTACGCAGGATTTCGACGCGGCAGATGCACAGCGGACGTTATCGCTACCTGGTCACAGCGTTGGAGGACGGCAAGGCCCGACACCGAACAACAGGTGTAGTTCTCCTCGATATATCCAACGCCTTCGATGCCGTTGAACACAACATCATCGTGACAGAGCTGAAAAGACTGAGAGTTGGTAGCCGAATGCATGCCTTCATCCGCGCGTTCCTGGATTGCCGCGAGGCACAAGTGAGTGCTGCGGGGGTCTGCAGCACAGTGAGGCGTATGACACGAGGGGTACCGCAAGGCAGCGTACTCAGCCCGCTGTTGTTCAGTGTTGCGTTGGCAGTGCTCCCGCAAGCAGCCCGGATAGGCGAGCGGACGAACCGTCCAGTTCACATGGCGGTTTACTCAGATGATATAGCCGTCTGGGCGGTCGACCGAGGCTGCTGTAGCAAAAGAGTCCAGAAGGAACTGCAGAGAGCTCTTGACAACATCAACCGTTCTCTAGCGACACTGTGCCTCACCCTCTCCGCGGCAAAATCGGTAGCCCTGCTCAATGCGCCACACAAGACGTACAAGTTCACATTGTCTCTACAGATTGCAGGGACCCCAGTACCAATAGTAAAGCAAGCAACATACCTGGTCCTGAAACTAGATGACAAAGTCTCGTGGCAACCAGCTGTGAGCACAGTCCTTAACAACAACAAGAAAACGACCACCATCCTTCGCATCCTTTGAGGGGTACAAGAGGCACCTCACAACGCATGATGCTTCAAATTTACCATGGACTGATCAAAGCACGAACGCTCTACGCACTCCCACTCCTCGACCTCAACCACAGGCAGTGGGCAAGCTTGGAAAGGGCACAAAGAGTGGCAATGCGCATATCTCTAGGCGTCCCACTGGACGGCATCATTGCGTCACTCGCTAGTAGAATCGGGAACAAACACAGTGCAAAATGCAGCGACAGAGCGGGCTCTACGACATCTCATACGGATGCAAGAAATTCCCAGCACAGTATCACTCGTGAAGAACATAGCGACTCGCCGTGCGCATCTTGCGACACTCGTCAATCTCCTTGAAGAAATTGCTGAGTGCCCAACCACCCACATTACACTTCTACCGACGCCCAGTGAGCCTCCCACAGTAAAGCTCGAAATGAATATCGCGCAGATGGGTCCGAAGAGAGTAACCCCAGCTACAGTAGCGTATCAACACACATCACAGCACATCGACGAGTTCTACCACGGATGGACACGGACATTCACAGATGGGTCAGTGAAAGCACAACGAAGAACAGCTACGGCTGCGGCGATCTCGGAAGGACATAGCAGAGTGGCGAAGCTGAGCTTTCATGCGTCATCCACAACAGCCGAGCTGGCAGCCCTCCGCCTGGGACTGGCAATGACGGATGGGAAACAACCGGGGAACTTGGTTTTCTTCACGGACTGTAGGGCGGCGCTCAGACTGCTGGAGAAACCCGACAAAGCACCTGCACTCGCACGGGAGGAAATGGCCAAGGCTCAGAATCTCCAAAAGGGAGGGATGGATGATCGCCTTTCAATGGCTTCCGTCTCACTGCGGGATCGAGGTCAATGAAGCAGTTGACGCCCTCGCGGACCGGGCTCACGACGAGCCAAACTGCCCCACTTCTGAGGTCCCCGCCTTCGCAGACGCTCGCCTATTGACGCGGCGAATTATCTCTGCACGCCATCCGGAGCTCGAGAATGGACTCCTACCCGCAAAAATTCCCGGACATCTGACGAGAAACGAGACAGCCGTCCTTCACAGGTTACGCACCAGAAGCGCCTTCACTCCCGCCTAAATGGCAAAATGGAAGAACCACCGACATGACGCATGCGGTAAATGTAGGGTACGACGAGCATCTTCTATGTGTGTGCCCCCTATACAAAGAGCGGGACGAACTAAGACAAACCTACTCCGTCCTCGGATGCCCAAGTGACACCCTGGAAGAGCTGATTAGGCCCACAGCAACAGCTGCCAAGGCGAAAAGACTGCTAACCGCGCTAGCCAAATTCTTGAGTCGCTCGCGACTATGCGACATAATATAGCGACACTACTGACGTTCCAGGAAGGTCTAACCGCCTAGGAAGATGGACATAGAACCTCACTCTCGAGTGCTAGTCGCCATGCGCAGGGACAGTCCGGCTTTTCCTCCCCCTCAACGGTGACCTACGGGCCTGCATGGCCGCGCAACCCATCGTTGTTTTCTACAAAATAAGTAAAGTAAAGCTAAACAACAGCTTGCTCTGAGAATTTGCCTGAACGTTACCTCGACTACATCTGTCTCTGATCTGGCCAAGTACCGGAGCCGAAACCACCGGCCCGGCTCACGTCATGGAACTCCGTTGGGCAACTCGGTGAGTTGCGCCCTTGCCGGCCATCTTGGCGGTGCTGGAGGCTGCTGGTGTGGACGCGCACAAACAGACGCCCAGGCAGCGGGGGTTGGCGGGCCATTGCGGCTTAGATCAGCGTCGGTTCCTCGGGGGCTGGCACGTCGATGGGAGCTTCTGTTTGCAAGGTCCGCTGGACTTCGTCAAGTACCATCTCGGCGAGTGGAAGCGAGGCCGGGCGCTCTCTAGTAAGGAGCAGCTTTCGAAACTCCTCTCGGACGACGTCCTGGATGATTTCGTGTATGTCCGATGTAGTTGAGGTTTGGTCGCAGCTTGACGACGAGGATGCAGCGACGCCAGGTTGTCGACTGGTAGTTGAAGGCTTGTGCCTGGAGGGCACGTTGGATGTTCTTGACCTCCGTCACGAATTGTTCGACGGTCACCAGTGGACTGCGCACAATTCTCTCAAGGATGTTTTTTTTACCCCCGCATGAGGATTCCCAGTTTCTTCACTTCGGAAGCTTAGGGATCCACTCGGCTGCTGAGTCGAAGCATGTTTTCGACGAAGCTGAGAATGCTCTCGTTGGGCCTTGAACCCTTGCCTCAAGCAGCGTCTCAGGGTATCATTGTCGCTGCTGAATCGCAAACACACCGCGGAACTTTTCATTTTTTTTTTCAGGTGATGGTCGTCGCCTCGTGGTTTTAATAACAGTTACGTGCCGTTCCCTCGAGCGAGAAGTAGACGTTCTGCAGGCATTTCTCAGGTGTCCATTCATTGTGCCGGGCAACCCGGTCGTATTTTTCTTTCCTTTATTCGTTTGCGGATCTTTTCCGCGTAGGGGGCAGATATAAAGGCATGGTGCCTGACGGAACCTCTGCCCCCCCCTTTACAGTTCAGCAACACAGTATATATACAGTCTACAAAATAAGAAACTATTCAACAAATATAAAACAGCTATAGAACAAAAATGAAATAACTCTGGAACAACCATGGAACAAATAAAAAGCAACACTAAACATACAGAACATATGTCTCGCCCTTGTTGACGAGATATACCAAAATGCAGAAAATCTTTGCAATGAAACTTGTAGGCATTACTTTTTAAAAAAGTCTATTCTATCAACAACAAAAAATGAACAAATTGAACAGTTTACGAAAAGGACACAAGTTCGAATAAACTATATGGTGGACACATCCTAAACCAGGGAGCATATTATACAATTGAAAATGTAATGTCATTTTAACACTAGGATCTTTCTGCAATGTCTTTTGAAAGCATATAACGCTTGATCAATATCTGTCTATATCTGTTCTGTTTAAAGTTCTAGTTATCTGATAAGTTAAGGCTTGCCGGCCGTAGTTCGTCCTTATGGCTGGCATCTTTCGCTTTGGATCTCGTAATGTGTATGGATTCAAACTATTTGTTGGTGCGGTGTGAAGTTTGTGTACCTAGTATACATTGGAAGAGTTTGAAATAATAGATCTGGTCTGCCTTGAGCATACTATTTTTGATAAAAAGTGGCTGTGCGCGTAGATCCCTTCTATCCCCTTTTTAATTTTTGCATATACTGTAAAATATTCTTCTGTAGTAGGATTAACTTATTGTAGTTTGTACCAGTCGTTGTACCCCAGACCATAATGCCATAGCTCATTTTAGAGTAAAAAAGTGAGTAGTACAAGATCTTGTTTAAGCTCTAGTACGCAGTAAATGTTGTATTTGAAAAATACACCAGTCACTCCAGATAGGTTAGCTTTTAGTCTATTCATATGTGTTGTCCATGAAAGGTCCTCACCGAACCATACACCCAAAAGCTTTTGATTTGTAACTTGTTCCAGTAACGTGCGTTCAAATGTTATGTGGACAGTGCTGCGTCCAGTCGTTGATGTGGTCCTAAGCTTTGCAGTGGAAGGGCCTGAGCGTACGGGGTGCGGCGGGCAGGAACACGATGAGGTTGGCAGAAGCAGGGCTCTCGGTCGGCTGGCCCTGGAAAAGCATGTCCTTGTTCGGCAACTTTTTTCTTGGTTGTTTAACCAATGAAGCAAATTCCGGCGGCTTCGTCTGGTTTCACAGAAGTAAGTTTTCCGGGGCTGGAAATCGATATTGTACGGCGGCTCCTTGGGGGCGTACGATGAAAGGACAGATAAAATACTCTACACCTCCACTAAACGTATCACGAATGAAGGTGAAAAGATGATGAATATTGAACAGAAAATAAAAGTTCAATCGGCGGATTTATGCCAGAAACAAAACGGATGAACAGATGTCGATAAAGCAGCGGGAGCGTTGACGGAGGCAGCAGCAAGTGACTTTGCATTGGCGTGACAGCTTTCTAGAGCGAGGGTGAATGAATCGGTAATACCGCGCTGAGCTCCTTACCTACTACACACGGTCTCTCGAACATTCAACGTTGAGAGTTCGGGAGAGAGCTAGAACGAGAGTTACTAGGCAAATCATTTTGGCCTCCTTATTTTTTACATTTGGCGGAAAGAGTAAACAGGAATTTACTAGAAGTACTGCGTTTCATCTCGGTCATGCACGCGGCAATATTAATCGGTGATATTACATCCGTGCAGTGACGTTACATTGTCACTGATGTAATATCGCTTGGTAACACTACATCACTTCGCTGACGTTACGTAGGTCGCTGGCGTTACATTCGTTACTGACGTTATTTCGGTCGGCGACGTTACATTTGTCACTGACGTCATATAGGTAGTGATGTTACATTTGTGACTGACGTTATGTTGGCCGGTGTCGTTACATCGGTAGGTCACTTTGTATCGGCCCTTATGTTTCATCAGTTAGTGGCGTCACGTCTCTTGGTGACTATATCTCTTTGTTATGTCACATATGTTTTTATAATCACCCCCATCCAAACAAGTTTAATTTACGTTACATTCTCAGAAATTCGGAGTGCAGCACTCACGCCCCTTGCCCCATGTATTACAACCAAACATTTCAGTTCAACGTACAGAAAAAATGACACTAAGCAGAAGGTATCAAATTTCACGAGCAGCTTGATAGTCGAGTGGTACAACTTGTTATAATGGCTCATGTACGTATTACTGTTTACAAAAAAAATTATTCGGGGTTTTCTTGACCATATTACAAAACCTCAGTGTTTTCTTTTTGTTGATTTTGATACGCACTTTAACTGTTTAATTAGATAGTGTCGCACCACTATCAAGCCCCTCATAAAAGTTCGGCGGCTGTGCGTTGAACGTCGAACTTCGGTATTGGTGTGCATTAGATGGAAAAAATGAGTGTAATTGTTGACTGGTAAGGGCTTCCATAAGCATTTCGTTACTACGCAGTTCTCGATTAGTGAACCGCTAACGAATGGCGCGCCTTGCGTCGATGCAGATCGAGTGCTCACTATTTACCATTCCGATAATTATACCTTCTGGAGGTGCTGCGGTAGTGCTGTAGTGGGCTATAAAACAGCTTCTGATTAGGCGCGATACAGCTGTCCACGGGATGACAGAGAGCAACACATTAGCTTGCATTTATGCTGCATCCTCCATATTGACCATAACAGTAACCGCCTTTCTTAGCTTCCTCATCGTCCACTGAACACGAAAAAGCGTATTGAGTTTCGCCACAGCTCTGACCGCGTATAGCACTGAACGAGAGGTACGGTCGCAATAGCAAAGAGCGCTTCCTATTGGAAATTTCAATAAGCTCCTTCTGGGCGCTGCCATCCTGAAACGTGTTGTGAGCATTCTCATCCAGGGTGTCGAACCGAACCCGAACCCGAACCGAAAACCGGATCAAAACCGTTATTTTTGACCGAACCGGAACAAAACCGAAACCGAAATCGCACGCTTCATATTGAACCCGAACCGGAACGAAACCATAATCTGATGTGGCGGTTACCGGTTCAACGAAAACGGTTCAGGGCCGATTGTGCCAATAATTGGTTTAAATGGGAAAAGTTGCGGGCGTATATTTTTCTTACGTTGCAAAGACTAATCCTACATACTGTGAGATATTTTTACATTTCGTTTTTTATTGCATACGTAATAAAAAATACACCATCGTCTGGAGAGCTTCAACTTTCCCTTGTTTCTTGGATTGACCCTGGCGGCGCAGTTGCGGCGGCGGCGATATCAAAGCATCGCTTGGCCGCTTGGCTACGAAATGTCTAAGCGTCAGAGGGGATTGCGCCACTGTAGGCACGGAGGCCTACGCGTCCGCGAATGTTTGACCTCAAGATGGACCGTAGTTGCAGCCGATGGGCCATTTAGCCAATCGAGCACCGAGAGCGCACCACGTGACCTGACGCTTGAGTGCAGCGACACCCTGAAGGAAGGAGGGACAAGTACCGCGCTGCATCGGCAGTATAGTTTGTAGGGTCGCCTGCGGTCCAATTCAATGAAAAACAATATTTACTTCAACGTGCGCGAAGTGTTACCCTACAAAAAAAAACAACAACAACAACTTGGGTTGTTGGAGGCAACGTTAGTCAGCGTTGATTCGCCGACGCGCCGCGCCCAGGGGGAGGAGGAGGGGGCGGATGAAGAAAAGAAAATGTGTCTGTTTATTTTTTTTTGTTGTTGGTTTGTCAGACTAGCAAGGCCAGCATGTCGCCTGTTCAACCATTTTCTCATTTTTGTTTGAAGTCCTCTTTCATCGTCTTCAACCGAGCATTCGAGAAACGTCGTTCGCTGTGGTAGCATTACCGGAACTTTGTTCGGTGGCTGACAGGTACAAATGAATGACCCGGTCTGTGGGACTCTGACCGGGTCATTCATTTGTACCCGGTCTAAGTCCCTCAGACCGGGTCATTTGCATAGAGCGTTGTTTGCGATAAAAAGTCGAAGTGACCCGACAAAGCATTGCCGCGAGATATTTAGAGCAGTGTTTTCCCGCCGGAACCCGAAGCGCTGTAAAGATGAGTCACATTTCATTATACGTGCGTGTTCACGTGCCCGGTCATTGACACATCGGCCGGTCTGGCCGATGTATACACGACCACAGCTTAACGGGATTCTATAAATTATCACAACTGCGCACTCGATGTCCCTGTTTCTGTGTTTTACGGCACATTTGTTTCCTCTTGTTCCCCTGTCAGCCACTCTGGGGCAGAGCTGTGACATCTTACTGGGTGCCGAAAACAGGTAGCATGTATAAAAAAACACGTGTGTGCAGAGCGAAACCAATCAAAACATATGGAGGGCAAGGAATCTACCTAGAGACCCTTTTACTGTTCACAAAATCACAGCCCAGCGTGTGATCTTCACAGCCCAGCACGTATTTGTTCGTCGCTTCAGAAAGCGCGCAAAGCACGCGCTATACGCCCGAACACTAAAGATGGCACCGCCACAAGCTCTTTTTTGGGAAGGTCTATAGACTCATCCCGAAAATACGCCCTCTTCTGGCAGATTTTGAAATACTGCACAGCTGCGGGTGCAAAAGACACCATAAAATGGAAAGCCGATCGCTTATATATAGTTCACTTAAGAACAGCAATATACAAGTAATAGTCTTGACCATTAATGGTGTCTTTTGCGCACGTCACTGTGCAGAATTTTTTTTTATATCTGCCTGAAGAGGGAGTAGTATTGGGATGGGTCTATTGCAAGTATCTCGTGCTTAGAAAAGGCTGCAGGAAGTGCTCGGTCAATATTCAAAGGTTGAGTTAGGAACCGGTTCGAACCGGTTCGCGCTTATCAAAACCGGTAACCGGAGTGATATTGTGTGCGCTACCCTAAACCGGAACCGAACCGGAACAAAATACAATGCTACTGAACCCGAACCCGAACCGAACCGAAATAATGACCGGTTCGACACCCTGTTCTCATCAGTGTATTTCTCCTGCGGATGATCACCGCACACTGTCCTGTTACTCGGGAATATTGTTCGGGTATCACAGACCGGAAAAGTGGTATAACTTTTGAAAAGTCCGAATGACGGTTGGCCTGGCAGAAATTGGGAACTTACCTGTCTGGAAGGCGAGAAGGTAAAACGTCAAAACGTGTTATAACCTGCATGTTCTTCAGCCGAGATGCACTAGGCCTCTTTCGCCTCTACCTAAAATTAAAAAAAAGAAACATTCAAGTGTGTTCTTATCTAGCTACGACGCGATTAACGGGACGGTGCTGAGTTCCACTGCCCACATCGAATTTTACGCTTTAATAGTTGACTGCATCTTTACTCGCTAAGATGCTTACGTTATTTATCGTAATTTGGCTGCCTGTGTTTTTGCTAAAAAGGGAACATATAATCTTTTCACGGAATTCAATATCTGCTCAGGAGCAGTGTGCATAATATCTTGTTTAGCCATTGTCGCTGGGGAGGTCGCGTCTTTCTCACAAAAACCATCCTCCGTGCATAACCGCGCACTCTGTCATGGCGGAAGTTAGAGAGCGGCTTTTCTTATACCGCGTTCACGCTTTTTATTACACCAGACAAACACATTCTCCAGAAAGGGTCTCACGTGTTTCCTTTTGTACGACGCACTTGTTACGTTGGTCATTAAAAGCTGTCTGCTGACAAATGCGAAGCAGACATAGGTACAATTCTCGCAAACATCACTTGGACGCGCTTAAAACGCGCCTTCAGATAATTTAATCATCATATCTGCGGAAAACACCCCTTCTTTTGCATGATGTGTGAGCAGTGTGCCCCCACCTAAAGATGTACCTCAACAATTATTTATGGTCGCTGATTTCGAGCAAAACTGGCTCAACACAGCAATGGACACGGCTTTACCAGTCACGAAAAGTGTTGTGGGAAAAGAGAATAAGTTCAGGAAGTTAATAAATTTTCAAATTTCGTTCTCATCGTGGTTCTCAAATGTAGTGACCTCTTCGAGGTTCACATTCAAAAAATTGTAATTACTATTTTGCTGTCCATGACGCCCTTCCTCAAAACGTGAATACAGTTCCGACTGAAAGGTGATCGAAAGTAGCGGTCAAACAAATATTATCTTGTCAGCAGGCGACATCAGGGTTCAACACGCATTTTTCAATAACAAAATGTGCAGGCGATTCCAGTTTTTATAACTTTTCAACATTGTGGAATGCGAAAAAAGCAACTCTCAGAGTACAACATTACATATCAGGACGCACGTAAAATTAGCTTGGTTCTACCCAACATTACAAAATGCGACACCGTTGATTTTAATTTTTTCACGTGTTTAATATAAACAGAAGGGATGAATCTCGTGTCATAAAATTTGCAGTTTATTGGAAAACGCTTGTAACTTTGTACAACCATGTCAGAACCTTTGCCCGTTCAGACCGGTCAAGAACATCAAGGAGGCGATGTTTGCAATTACAATTTTCTATTTAACATGCCGATCGTGTTGCAGTAGATCCGCTAGTTATATACGAACTTAAAACCAAATCTCAACTAAACAACGAACTCACGAACCCCGTTTAAAAAACAGGGCGGGAGCTAGATACAAAGCGAGACGGCAACCAATATGAAGACGCACTCACGCGATATGGAATTAAGAAAAGTGTGCCACGTTTCTGTGTCACGTAGTGTACGCACTTACATTTGTTACGTGCAGGCAAGGCAGAGGATATCTAGCTCGCCTTTGTTGTGAGTTGAAAATTTAAGTGAGACGCGTGCGGAAATGACGTGCGAAAGCCTCAGAACATCGCCGCCGGGCGTGTCACCTCCTAAAAGATCAACTACAATCAACTGTCAAGCCCCTCCCACACATACGCTCAATAAGATATTTCCGCTGTCAAATAGGACCAAAACTTTCTAGGCGCTCAAATTATTACTTCGTCAACACGTTAGCACAGCACCGACAAACCCTTTGGAAACTAAACAGAAGGAATCGACAAAACGGCTACCACAGCGACGGCTGCAATAATGGGTTAGTTAAAATAATAAAGCCCCTACTTTGATCGTTTCACCGAAAATGACGTCACAGACAAAACAATTTTGAGATATTTTGACGGTGGACGTCGAAACAGTTTTAAACCGTGAGCCCCTACAGGCAACACTGAAGTGTGACGACAGAAATGGTACAAAGTGTGCATGTAAGCCAGCTTCCCAAGAGATTACAAAATATTTGATGGTGGGAAAAAATGCTTGAAATCTTGTTCATTGAGACGCACGAAAAGAAAAACGCTCGGACATAATCTGCTGAAGACTACCTGCATGACCTGAATGTACGTGCCATTTGCGACGGCACACCATTGGAGTGCGCCAGAAAATTTGAATGTTGGTTTCGGCATCATCAACGTTTACGGTCTTTTCAATAGCCATTTTGAATTTAGAAACAATATATGAAACACCGTGGAGACTAAAGTCTGTGTACTCAGAAGTGCAGTTTGTTTGGGTAGTCTAAAAAAGGACCGAGTACCCATTTAGCGTTCTTAGCTCGATTTTACGAGCAACAGGATTGTTTCAGTCACTTGAGGGCGCAAGCATGCTACCCTTCAGGGTGGTTCCCATTTCAAACCTGCCGTCCGATGCAGACGGGAAGTATGGAATGGTCGAAACGGAGGTACTCCAGTTTCGACCCGGTTCAAAACGACCTTCTCGTTCTCATCTTTTCCCACTTCGCGCTATAATGAAACATTTTTTTCCGCTTCACACATTCTTCGTTATCAGTAGGGTCGATACAAGCGTCCTAGTTCTGTCCTCCATGATGACTCCATAGCTCCCGCTCTCGAAACAGCCTTGGAGATTGGATTACCGGGAGTTACTCTCTGCACGCTTTTCAGATGTTTGTGGTGCTTACAGTGCAGCAAACGAGCATATCAGTTCCGCTGTCACACCGGTGCAGGATGACTTCGTTCGTGCTAGACTATATTAACGGCACCAGGAAGAATGGCCATTTTTCTGGAATTTTACAGTGGAACCATTACGAAAATCGAGGACCACGGACCAACAGCGACATAGTCCTGGCACCGGTAAGATATAAACGCGGCGATTGCTCACCCGTGCATTTACAGCTTCATCAATCTGATCAAACTGGGTGAGGCCTGGATAAGTCTATGAATGCAACAGCTTGCAAATAGTGGTGCCGTGCGGGCCAGGGGACACAATTGGGTCAGCAAGGACCGTAAACTATAAGAATTAGAGTGTCGCCCTTCTGATGCTATGATTTCTCGGTTTGACTTCCTCAACAGGGCGAAGGCATTTTCTGGTCTGTGATTTTTTTCAGTATGAGCGAGAGTTCAGTGTTTGAAATATTAAACAAAATAAAGTCGCAATCGCATGATTGTCAGCCTGACTGATTTATCACTTTTAAAGAAATCTAGTTTACTATTAGGAAATTTAAAAAAAAAAACATGTGCAAGCGCTTTGGTTAACGTAAGAATAGCTCTAGCGATCTAAAACCTACTGCAACGATAATTTTAGCTTACCCAAAGTGATTGCATACGTTATTCTAAGACTCCCTTATTTTACAGAGCGCGACACTATTAGCGCAAACAAGCGATCGTCATTTTTTATGTTTCTCTCATGGAATCCAAAGGTTGCCGTCAAAGCTATTCGTGTCTTTGGTAGTTCTCATCAGGGCCACTGACCTAACCGGTGAACTTCTTTGCCTACTAACACTATTTGTTACCGCGGACAACTTTGTGTTCGGGGTAACAGTGTCGCATAGTGTAACTAGTTCGTCTCGCGCTTGCACGTTTTGGGGCTATATTGAAAAAGCGTTTTGAGTGGTTAAAGTAGGAATATATTACGTTTAACCTTGTCTGAAAGGGCTGTATATTTTAAGAATGACGTGGACATGCAAAACCATTTCGGAACATATTCTTAAGCAGAAAAGTTGCGCAGACCAGGGTTAGGACTATGGAGGCTTTTCGCGAAAAGGTTGCGATGTGCAGGGTGCCACCGTGATTGAAAATGTCTGCCTCATATGCTTATGAGAAGAAAAGTCTACTAGTTTTGGATTACTTTGAAAAACGTCTGTTTCCAGACTATACTTCAGCGAGAAGACAAAAATATTAAGGTGTTCCGCGCCAAGCGCCAGACACAAACAACAGAGACGGGCGACATGCGCACTGCGACGGGTGGCGTGGCATAGCCACATGTCAGGCAGTCAGTTTAGGTTGCAGTGGAACCGTCGAGCGATGCCCGTTTTCATCGTTGATCTGTTTGGCTGTTAAAGAGCTCCAGTGAAATGTTGAGTCACTGATTTGCCTCAGAATTGGTTGAAACATGACTGTAGATGCATCTCTATTGGTAACCCAGATGACAACAAACAGTATATTTTTTGCGTGTAAAACGTTCTTGAATTTTGTTCGAATTTGTAATGAAACGATTAAAGAGGCTTTCATCGTTTCATTACAAATTTTTCTGCCAGCACCGAAAAAATCACGTAAAATGTTACTTGGGCGACATTCGGACAAAATACCTTGTTCATGACAGTTTACAAGAAATTGAATGGTGTGAAATCAATGCTGGGGAACCACACAGCAGCAACACAAAAAAAACGCGAACAAGTTTGTGAATTTAGACTTTCTTTTCGGCTTTGAAGTTACGCAACATGTGACGTCACTACACTGGAGAGAGTGCAGGAAGATGTGATTTTCGCCTAACTCTTTTTTATTTTCTCAATAGCTACCATGAATTTAGAGATAGTGAATATCATTCCGGGAACCATAAAGCCTCTGAATGTCGAAGATGCGTGAGTCTTAAAACCGCCGGAACTTCCCCTAAAGTTTGAAGCACATGAGAGGAAGAATTTTGTCGCGTTACGAGTCACGACGCCAAGAAGTGTGACCGTAGCAACCCCCCCCCGAAAAGAGGTTATGATGTGCAAAAATCAAAACTACCCGCAGAAAAGCCAACACCTATGCCATAGAACTGTGACGTCATCACAATAGGATCTAACGAAAGACGCTGATTGGACACGAGTGCTGCGTGCTCGGCCCGGTTGGACCTCGTGTCCAATCCACGTGTCGAAGGAAACTCAGCGTTGGACTCGGGGTTCAACCTGTGAGTTTGGCACCAGCCGACTGCGACGACGTTCCAGGAAGGACGATGAGGCTCTCGCGTGCCTCGTTTGTTTTAGGGTCTCGTTACTTCCAATGTGGAGATCGCCACGTTAACGTCATAGGCGCCGATCGCTGTGTTTACGCCACACTGGTGCGTTACCAAAAAGATGTAACTCGTTACCAGTAACGTAGTTGTTTGTAACTCTTTACTTGTAACATTATCCACTCCTCGTTTTTGATACGAGCTGAACCCCGCGTCACGCCGCACGCTGACGCCATCCTCACATTCAAATATCCGATACGTGCCCAGAGGGCATGCCCGAAATATGGCAAACTTAGATAATTGTCATGGCAGCTGCAACATTGCGCGCACTTTTGAAAAAAGGTATACTGCATTGCCAAGGTATCTGAAAGTATGCTTGATATCGAGCTATATGTGCTGTGATTGGTCAGCTCTTTCTTTAGAAAACACCATACTGAAGAACAGCGCGAAAGAAAAAATAACGGACGAAGAACACGGCCTTACAGAACCATGCGTTGTCTATCAACTGAATATTTATTTAGAAGACCCAAGAAAACATCACTTCTGTTTTGATATAACAGACATTTCCAAAGTAAAAAAAAAAAACCAGTCGATGTACTTTCATTTTTATCTTTGTTTCTTTCTTCCTGTCTTTCTTTCTTCTTTCTTTCTTCCTTTTTTTCCTTTCTTTCTATCTTTCTTTGTTCCTGCGGATTTGGTCCACAAGGGGGCCTAAGGCGAAAGGCTGAAACACTGACAGGGTCTTAGCCCCTCTTGATGTAACAGTGAATAACATAAAAAGATTACACACAGGTAAACAGTCTCAATGGGGGCTGTCACATCTCGATGGGAAAGCAAAAACAATGACATATAACTGTACAAGAAATTATTCTGCAATACTGTTTTGTAATTAAAAACAAATTTAGAGTAAAAACCAGTATACGTAAACGTAAAACAAAACTATCGAATTGAAATTAGAAAACAAAAAAGAGCAACACTAATTAAAATCCACCCAAACAAGAAATAACGCCACAAATAAGAAACAAAGAAGGTTTTTTGCAAATTTACGATATGCCTCTTGCGTTCGCCAAGAGTCCCTAAAGTTCGCCAACGTTCAAAAAGTTATAATTTTACTTACGTAATATTTAAGCAGCGGTGCTTTCAATAAACGGGACAGATTTTTAGCGAGCTTCTCTTCAGTCGTCACGCTGTATGCCTCGTATGCTTCACCTAGTCTTCCTCGGGCAAGGTTGAACTCGATGGTTCGCCTAATGGCCCCTTTTCAAGCGTGCACACCGCCCTAGTTACTCCTGCTTCATTTCTCTAAGGCCGCCATTGGCTGGCACTTTGTCTGCTCATGTATTGGACACGAGGATTGCGCCAGTGTTTCAGTTGAACGTGGCTTAGCCCGATTCGAAAACGAAAGTTGCGCCACCTAGGCGAGGACTCGGACCAACTTACACGTTTCGTGCCCAAAAAAGGACAACCACCAATGTTGCCTGATGTTGGTTTTGAAAAGGGTCCATTGTAATCGTACCTCTCATGGTTTATACAAAGGATTTCTCGATGGAGCGCCAAAAGACTTTGAGATACCTTCAATATTCGTTTATCACGCTTCGATCCAGCGTCCCCTTTTCTGAAAGCATTTCGAGGAACTAACAATGAGCGCACCGTTGAGGGCTTGTGCGCAACCAGGGGTATTGTTTCCGTTGTGAAACCAATTGAAGCCTTGATGTAGGTACTATGTTGTATTATACACGTGTTATTTCGATGAATTATGAAGAAAATGCTATAGACTGAAAATCTGGATAGGCGACAGCAGCTAGGGAAGCAATTGTTCGCTGGCAGCTGCTGCGTAGCTTTATTTTAATCCAGCTTATTATAGCACCCTGGGAGTGTGAATTGTAATATATTGATAACGTTTTTGGTGGGATGCGCGGGACACGGCATTATTCGACGCATTAAATAGCAACAAAAGATATATGATAGCAATAATGTAATCAACAGCTA
>JAZHYW010015583.1:0-117111 GCA_037355805.1 Ixodes ricinus
TTTTTCTTAACCTGTCGCCAACTATAGTCGGTGTGCGAGACAAAAAGACTCTCCACCAAACTACAGGTAGAAAGTGAGCTCACTTTGGAGCGAGCGATGTTGCTGACGAAGCAAACGGAATCTATTAACCGGACGAGAGACTATCAAGCAGTCCCTCGAGACAGCGCTTGCTGAGACAAAGCACATGGTGAGGCTACAGGCACCACAACAAAAAACTAAGTCGTTTTACTTGAAGAGTCCAAACACGCCGTGGGTAGATCAGCAACGAGCATCCCGTCTATGATTTCGGGGTGGGAATGCAGTCAAGCACCAAAGGCAGCAATTTCGCGCCGCGAAAGTTCGATGCAACAAGTGCGCCAAGCAAGGTCTTTCTGATCAGTCTGTAAAGCCAACTCCGGCAAGTCCTCTAGCTGAATGAAGGCACGTCGATGGAGGCTGACTCCTCCTTAGCTGGAGTAGTCAACACTGTGCACAAGGAAAAACCGCGGAAATCCAACGTCGTCGTTGGTGATGAAAACGTCGAGTTGCGTTTATTCATAGGGGCGCATGTTACCATGATTCCAACACGTTTACTGGCGAGGCTGCACAAGGGGACAGCTCTTTAAAACCCGACAAGCTACGTCTTGAAACAGCGAAGCAGCGGCTGGGCACCGGGAGGATCATTCAAGCAACGGTAGCATACAATAAGGAAAGTGTCTTGTGGAGCCTCTACGTAACGAAAACTTGAACGAGCATCTCCTGTGCTTGGGCCTCTACGAACATTTTGGTATTCAGCGTCGAAAGAGTAGAGCCGGAGAAAAACATGTTTGAACCCAGTCAAGGGGTACCCAGAAGTATCTAGACTCAGGAGAAGCACCCTACGCTTGGAAAATTAAGCTGAAATCACCTGCGCAGCCCGTGGCATTTATGTCACCGCGTCGTATCTTAGTTCCTTCGTTGAAAGCTATGGAGCGTCAGCTATGAAAAGGTTGAAAACTAAGGACTGATAGCCGCTGTCTGTGAGCCTGCTAATTTGTGCCCCCCAATTGTGCTGCTAACGAAAAGAATGGTGGCATACGCACCTGTGTGATTGTGAACCACACCGTTTTGAATAGGAGCGTGCAGCAAGACTAACATTCAATTCCAAGTGTGTAGCCAGTTCTGGCTACTTTGGGACGAGTTAAGTACTTCTCCTTTTGGATATTAGCTCAGGCTTTTATCAAGTGAAACAGCACCCCAAATCAACACTGCAAACTACTTTCATCTCTCCATTTGGCCGGTTCAAGTTTAACCGCATCCTGTTCGACATCGCCTGTGCTTCATGAACATTTTCCAAGAATGACTCATGTAGATCCTTGGAGGAATATGTCTGTATTGTGCGTCACATAGGTAGTATTCTTGTGTGGGCCAAGATTAAGGAAAAGCATCGCCAGTAGTCGGCGTGAAGCCTTGGGGAGAGTCAAGGAGAAAGGATTGCGGCAAACCGTGAAAAGTGCTTGTTCTCCCACCAAATATTCAAGTTTCGGTGACGTGATCAACGAAGATTTTTGTCATCGCAGACAAGGGGAAAATAGCGACCATCGTAGATATGCGTACTTCAACAAACTTCGCAGAACTCATAAGTTTCCTAGGAATGGTGGGTTTCATCGCGCGGTTCATACCGAACCTGGCCATCTAGACAGGACCCTTGAGATATCTGCCTCACGATGATGTTCTATTCAGTTGGGACAGCGCGTAACAACTTGCTTTTGAACATATTAGGAAGCGCTTCACATCACCTCCAGTTCCTGCGCCCTACTGTTCAACAAAGGGAGCAATCCTGTAGGCTGATACATCGCCTTTTGGTTTGGGAGCGGTCCTGATGCAGCGTCAAAAACAAAGGACCAGCGAGTCGTCGCATATGCGTCGAAAGCTCGACAGAATCATAGAGAAGTGATATTCACATAGAAAAAGAGGCCCCCGCCATCACGTGGGCACGTGACAAGTTCAATGACTATCTAATCGGCCTAAGGTTCCACACTGAAATCGACGATAAGCAAGTCATGCCACTCTTTAGATAGAAATCGGTCGTTGACCTTACACTAAGGCTACATCGTCCGCATCTCAGGATTATGAGCTACGACTACACCATGTAACACGTGCCCGGCAGAGACCCGGTTGTTGCTCGGCTTCTATCGTGAACCACTGCAAGGACAAGACAGCTCACGGCTTGCCGTTCAAAATAAAGGCTTTACTCCGGTTTCCAGTTCGGTTCGACTCGCCGCAGGTTAAGAAGTTACATGCTGGTGCGCATGATTGCAACAGCTGTTTGTCGCGTCTCGTGGCGATAGGAATGACATCTTTTTCGTCTGCAACTATTCAATTTCGGTTGCTTCACTGGGGACATGCCATTTTCATCTTTGAAGTGCATAAGCCACTGAGAAAATCAAGGCGTCAGTGACCTCTTTGAAATGGATGCTGTTTAAGAGAGCGCACTTATCATGTTCTAACAAAATGCGCCATCGACCCTCTAGGCTCTAGATTAAAATCGACACAGTTCGCACCAGAAGCGAGCCCATTCCATTCCTACACCATTCCGAGCAAAATGAATCTAATTCCATTCCACGTTCCATTGCCACCAACGCTGCCGCTATTCCATTCCCATTCCATTCCGGGGTCGCGAAAGTGCGGAATGATTCCGGAATCATACCCATTCTGAAGTGGCAACTCTGCAACACTGCCATCGCGCAGATGTTTTCCGGGGCATCGAGACTGCTGGTACCCCCTGGCCACGTGTTCGGTGCTGAAGACTCTGGCGAACGCAGCAGCGTTATATTGGTACAGCGCGCGCAGATAGCGCCTCCAGGTGAAGACTACGTTGTTGACAGGCTGTCTAGTAGTGCCGGGGTGCACGATGCGTGGACCCCACCATGATGTTACGGCGTTCAAGGAGCAGCCAGGCGGCTACTGTATTTTGCTCAGCCCCTAAGGCCGCTGTGAGGATTTGGCTGTGCGGTACGGTCAGCCAGAAAGCCTGAGACCGTCATCTTGAAGTCGAAGTCAAACTTTGTAAGATTCCCGAGACAGCCGTGACTGACAAAAAATGAACCACAGTTTCGCTTTGATACGTTTGTGTTTTGCGAGGACTGCGTTTTTATGCTACGTCATCTTAAGCTCCAAGTATGCACAAAGCAATTGCTGTGCCAAGCCGCAGTGGAGTTTGCGGAAGACTAAACTCACAAAGTCATCTGATCATTAGATTCATTACAGAGCACTTTTGGCATAGAGAGCGACACGACTTGATGAATGGCTTCAGCACTGCCAGAGCTGTTTTTCAGCCGTAGAACTACGCACATATGTGTGAATATCAGCCGATTTGTTGAGGATGCAGATCAGCTCAGAAACTTTAAAAATAAAGCTGGAAAACGCCATACACCAACTACGACAAAGGACATGCCGTAAGGGTTGAACCAGAGTTTCAGCCGTACAAGAAGGTGTGGATCACTGATTGAAGCGAGCAGTGACAGTGCTTAACACAACAGAAACGCCTCGCTTCTATTGAATCTGTACTCGCCAGGCATAATTCGCGCAACGCAGGAGTTTCTACGTCATTGATCGCCAATGTGGTAACATTCAGGAGGATCATCTCTCTTGGCGGCTTGCCCCGTCTGCTAGCGCCCTGCCTGGCAGTATGACCGGCACGTATGAACCGTAGCAGTAAAAGTCTGTGCCAACCTCTTAATTTGAAGGCCCCGCAGCAAACTGTTAGCGCCACATAGCCGCCGTGCCAAGGGATTTCGAGAGTGGAAGTTAGGGTTCTGCTGTGCTGAGAGCACACATCACATCTTGCTGTCACAAAGTCATGTTTGACGTCTACTTTCCTGCTAACCTAAATAAATAAGTTAAACGTTTCATTTAACTCACGCATACATAAAAAATAATATTGTAATTAGTGTTATTGCCTTAGTTACATTATTCTTCATCGGTGAACGATGTTTAACTTTGCTATATTTCAGGCCCAACCATGCGTTCCGTAGAAGGTGTCTAAACACGAGCGACGAATCTAATTAAAAAAGCAGCAATCGAAACTAATGTATAGCCTGTTCAAGTTTAGTCAGCATAAGGTTGACGCATATATATTGATAATATGTCAGTCCTGTAACATACTATAAGAAATGACCCCGTAGTGCATCTTTATGAGGCGGTTAAAGACGTTAAAGCACGCAATGAATAAAGTATTTGTGCTTTCAAACCATGGCTCTTTTATAATTTCCTATGCCGGATAGCTTTATCAGGAACATGTTTGTTTACTTCTCAATTTGTTTCAAAAGTTTCGACCGAGTGGGTGATGTGCCGACAGGAGAACGATCATTTTCACTTTATATGTACAAGCTGAAAATAAAGCATTACTTATTTATTCCAAGTTGGGACTATATTACATTGCCTTCAATTTATTTCGATCGTCTACATGCACAGAGCAGTTACATGATCCGGTGCTACTGCGTAGTTCTTGCCGTCTCTTGGTCTTATAGATGACCTTTGTTGGTTTTGGCGCCTACATCCTCACGCTGAAAAGCGCCGACTCCGTGTTCGGGCTAACAATGTCCAACAATGCACATAAATTCATGTATCAAGCTGAAAATCTTAGAACTTTTTAATGCCATGGATTCTAAAGAAAAAATCCGTAACTGACCAATAATATTGTCCGAGTGTTAGAAATGTTCGAGAACTACTACGTATGAATTATTCGTGATATTTTCTCTTATAATCAAGCGCAGGAAGAAAATGTTCTTGTTTCTGTCTTCTTCAATCTGCAACTGAACACTAGCGCCAGTTTTACCTCTACCGTGCATTATAATGACTCTGTAGTTCGAAACGGTTTTGTTCACGTACCCCAAAAGCTGAACATTTTCACACATATAAAGGTGTAAATGGCCTGTCACCAAAACTAACACCTTTATAGGTGAAGCGATACTACCTTGGAAAAAATGTAATCAAATCTCATATCAAAGAAAGTGTGGTGTAATGTTTTCTAACACATCTACTAAAAGGTGCGATACTGCAATACATGGTTTTATAAAAGTGTAAAACCACGAGTACACCTTCTGGTAAAGGTGTTATGACCACAGTACACCCTTTGTTAGGTTGTACAATGTGGCCTGGGTCCCAATAAAATAACTAAACAAATAAGCTACTCCAATGAGGCCCCGAAGCAGTACGGCGATACTTTGCCAGTGTCGTGGCAATGTGGGTCCGAAGCCCGGCTCCAATATCGGCCGAATGTGCGGTTTTGCACCACGTCCCGACATAGTGGGAGGTATCGGTGTACCCGCTAGTATCGGCGGATATCGTGAGAGTACTGCCCAGGTCGGACTGTCGGCCAGGTATCGGTAAGATGTTGCATATGCATCTGCTCTGTATCGGCCGGACGTCGCCTATGCGCGTGCTTTGTATCGACGATATCGGCAGTATTGGCTTTTACGCTTACGTGGCGCACCTCGCACGAGTACATGAACAAACGGAATTGTTTTCGAGCTCTCAGAGACGTTTAGTAACCCACTATCGTGACACAGAGCTTGTTCTGGGCAACATTTACAAACGTGATACTTTCCTGGTGGAACTGAAAGGAAATTATTATGTAGAATTACACTGTTTTCACTGCCAACCAAAATTCATAAATCATATGAGGAAGGACAGTAGAGATTAAAGAGATCTAGTAGATCGTTTCGATGACTCTGACAACGATTCTCGATACTCCGCCCCGCCTTTGCATCACATTGTGTCGTTATCGGGGGTATCGAAGGTATCGGGAAAAACACTCAAACACTCTATTGAGACGGAAGTAGGACTACTTTTAAAAGCATGCTTGCCGTTTACCTATCATTAAACAGCGATATCAACCTAATCCGTGATAGAGGCATGATCCAACTTGGGCATTACAGAGCAACGCAAACACAAAGTCAGAAGGAAGGTCTCCACATTCAGCACGGTCTCGCTGACGTCGATGAGGAGTTCTTTTTCGAAGCACGTCAAGAGACAGCACAATATTTCTATGGACTCCGACGAGCAAATCGGCCATTACGGAAAAGTCGGTATCGAAATATTCCGGCCGTTCACAACAAAAAACCATGGCCGCTGCTGCAATGCACTGAAACCAGACCACTAAAGTGTTTTCGTAGATCGTTTTCACCGTCCGCAACGCTCTGCGCAACCCGCTACGATGCCGGAACTCTGCATTCAAGCGCCATCGGCACGCAGGCGCAGTAGCGGCTTTTTCGTTCGCTGAGGGCTTAGCGGGGGAAACGGGGTCTACGAAAACTCCCTACTGAAGAGCGCATTTCCGGAAACCGCGGACCTACGTGGCCTCCTATCCATCACCACCACTTGGAATACGGCAAAGACTATGGCCCCAGTGAGCCCGTCAGCTCGTCGAGAGCGAGTCACGTGTTCAACTTTCATCCAAGCGTTTTTTTGTCCTACGGAGAGTGGTCACGTGTTTCGTTACACCCCTCTGGTTTGCAGAGGCGGTTGTTGCGCTTGCTCACAGCTGCACGAAGACACAAGAAGAAGGTAGGGCGACAAGCCTCCTCGAGCTAAAAATAACCAGATTCCGTTTTGCGTTTTTTAGTTCTACTTCGGTTTTGAGTTGGTTAAGAATATCCCAATATCTTGGCAACATAGCCGATTCAAAAACGACACTCCCGCCATCATAGAAAGACGGCGGTGGGTACGTTATGTCAGGACGGCGTCGGCGCAGACCCACCCCATACTTCACAAATATCGACTGGATCAAAATGGCATCGGAAAAATCTTACCAATGTGACGCTAATATCGGCGCAATAATGTGTACTGCCGTGGGATACGTACCTGTTTTCGGGCAGAAAGGATGTCCAACATGTGATGATCTTTTCCAGGTGAGAGATGCGCCAGTGGCAGTGACGACAGAGAGGAGCCGGCTGTGTGAACGACGTCTTGCGGCTGAGGAGCGCGGTTTCGATGCGCATATTTGCACCATGACAGCCTGCCGTGAATGTTTTGTGGGGTGCTGAAGGTTTAATTTTTATGATCACTGAACCTGAAGCACAGCCCAAGAACGCTATTAAACGTGATATAGCACTAGTATGTTATAAACGTATCAATCTGATACGACCATGACAAACTTTGGCTAACACGATAAAAAATAAGAAAAATAAGAAATCATGGGTGTATTCGATAGCGTTGCCAATCACACCTTTTTTACACGGTCTGCGTGAAAGGTGTAATGAAGAAGACGTACACCCTTTTCACGTGATTTTTCTACCTGCAGGGTATGGAAAAAGTGTGGGAAGAATGTAAATGGCCATTATACCCTTACACCTATAAATACTAACAAAAGCGTGTAAAATGATGTAAAAAGGCGTAAGAAGTGTTTCTTTCTCGAAAATACACCGCTTTTTACACGAATATTCGTGTGACGTGACGTGACGTGGCACAGCAATATCTATGACTGTGGATTAACAAAAGACGGCTCAATTTTCGACATTTAGCCCCGTAGTTTAGCCCCCTGCTGCAGTTAATGAAACTCTTCAAACTGCGAGCTGAAGACCCTACTTTTTCTGAAAGGTACGTCAAAATATTAGGCGCTGGAGAATATCAGCCATCTGCTTTAGGTCCTTCTTTGCAGCTGCTGTTGTTCACATTACGTATATCGAAAGGCGCGGCGAAAGAGCCCAAGCACGCACCTTATCTCGGCACTCCGCCGTCTCCTTCCGCATGATAGAGTCCCTCTGCTATGGTCGGCGTCAACATGGTAACGAGGCGTCTTCTGTATAGAGGAACGCGCGGACCCAGCGTCTGAAGCCAGCCACAGGAATCGTCATCTTCCAGACTGTCGTCTGCAGACGTCAACGCGTCAACGCTTAGTCAAAGTCGGATACGCCGTTGTGGAAGTCGACGCGGAGAGCGGAATGCGGTCGCCTGGCGAACCCTTGGCGGTTCCGACGAGGCTTGCGTGCACGCTCGGGAATGAGATTATATTAAAGTTTCGTCGACCGAAGTGATGGGTGATCGCGAAGCAGCGCGGTCGACTGAGCCTAGCTTGAAGCCGAAGCTAGCGTTGCCGCTTTGATAGCGGACGGTATTCGGAAAATGGCGCGTTTCTGGCTGGCTTCAGACGCCGCGTTTGCCTGTACGCCGAAGCGAAGTCTCTACGCCGAGCAAGAGTTTCAAAATGCCTATTGGACGCATCCAAACGCAAGCAGGGCAGAGCAATGAAAGGGTGACATAGAAAACAAGCCGGGAGCGAGCGATGACGAGGCAGCTATTCGCGCGCCATCATTAGTTTCGGTCGGGGGAAAACAAAACCAGGTGTGCTTATTCGGTGCGTAACTTTGGTGTGCGGAAGAAGATGGTGTTGTGGCGACATCAAGTGCGTACTTCGGCTTTTCCACCGCGCTTTTCATTGGGCGGAACGTGAACAAGACAAAGTTCAAAATAATGACTTAACGTGGGTGACTGATTCTTTCTAGTACCTTAAATTTCGACAAAGCTTAAACGAAAACCATGCGTTTTGGTGTCCTCCGATGCCTGGTATCTTTCCCTGGAACATGGGGCTGAAGTATCTAACTGCCAACATTCTTATATCGGTGTTCGTGCGTGTACGTTTCCTAAATCTCTCTCTCTCCTTAACATTCAAAATTTTCCTTCTCATCTTTCAAATATTTTTTTTGTGGTTCTGTTATCCTTCACAAGGTAGGAAACCAGCGCTTCGGCGCAAGCTAACATCCTTTTTTAATATTACATTTTGAAAGAATCAAATTTCTGAGGGTGTACGTGAGCAGAAGAATGATTTGTGCCAATATATTTGTTTTTTGTCTGGCAGTTTATTGTTCTGACATCCCCAAAAGTTTAAGGTATTGGGCAGGAGATCGAACTATAGGGGCGCTCTGACCCGTTTGTTTTCCCTATACTCGGTGTTTACTCAACACAAGGCCTGTGCACATGCCCAGAGGCCTTATGTGCATGTACATGCCATCTTCTACAATAGAGCGCGGGGCACGGTTTAATGTAAAAAATACTAACAATCGACGAAGGGACTTTCGGTGCCGGATCTATCCTCCGAGAATGCGAGCTGACCCACTTCGGCTTTTGTGCTGAGCTGGGACCGTGCATGCTGCATTGTTCATGCAGGCCGGAGTGGAAACAAAGAGCCCCTCCTCCCCCTCACCGGAGAACACGAACTCCAGATGAACGCTGACGCCGCGTTCGGTAGAGTCGGCCGAGCTCTGAGTCATTGTATTTGTTGTTCCCATCCGTGTAGTTCTAAAGTTAACCGCTTGGGGCGTCACGGTCGCTCCTCCTCCCCAATAACCAAACATGACAATAGTTGGCCAGAGTTTGAGTATTCTGTCACAAAACTAGAGCACTGCACTGGCCCGGGCCAGCCCAAGGCCCGAGCCCGGCCCGGATCGCGGGCCCAGACTCGGGCCGGGTAGCACTGGATTTTCTCGTGCCCAGGCCGGGCTAGGGCTTGAACAAAACATTTTTCGGGACGCTCCGGCCCGGGCCGGCCCGGGCCGTGACTGGGCGATCGTGTGCCCCAAATTCGAAATTGTTGGTAACAAAAAGAATGCTCCTTGATCTTTTAGATTCAATGTAAACAAGCAAGCCAAGTGCAAAATCACGACGGCGCCGTACAAAAAAAAAAAGAAAACTTATGGACTTTTCCAGCATAGTGAGAGAGTGCGCGCTTTATGCTTAGGCAGTTTTAGGTTAAAGCCTGCAGTGTTTTTCGGGCTCATGTTTATAATCTGTCAGGCTCAGGCCCGGCTAGGCCCGGTTCAGGCCCAACTCAAGCTCATATTTAAAAGAAAAAAAAATGCCGGACTCCTGTTGGGCTTGGGTCGTGTCTCTACCGGACTGGGTCTGACCGGGCCTAAAAATTAAATATTCTGTCGGGCGTGGGCCAGGCCCGGGCAGTGTATCTACCAGGCTGGGTCGGGCCGGGCCTAAGAATTCCGGCTCATGTAGTGCTCTACACTAAACCGCCAAACGTGTACCAGAGTGAGGCTTCACTACTTCATGTTTCGGATGTCGCCTAGCTCTTTAGGGCCAGTGCTCCCGAAGAAATGGCAGATATAATTCCGATGTCTCGGTATTCTCTTTTCACCTTTTAACTTTGAGCCCTCATTGTTTTACAAGTGCCTGAATTAGGCTTCACTGTGGCTTCTTGGGGTGATATGTGGCCCCTACGGCTCATCTCTGGCCTTTGGTAATTATGTGGCGAATCGCGGAAGAGCATTAGGAAAGCCTAAGAAAAGTACTTTAGCACTAACTGACGCCTAGGAGCAGTTATTCCCATAGGACTGCTCAATTAGGGCCACGTTAGGCGTAGCCCTTGTTTAAAAAGTAACACGCTCATTCACTTCAGTCCGTAATACAGCATTTTTTTATGCAGGGACGCTGCCGAATAAGACGATTTTGTGTACATTTGGGACTCACTTGAAGACGTCAGCCGTGGCGCCCAAGGAAGGCCTCTGCGACCTCATTTTCTGGGACTTCTTCTACGACTCCGGGAGGGGCACCTTTCTCAACCTAAACTCGCCCGGGTTGCAGTGGTTTCTGAAACTTGCCCGGAACGACAGAGGAACAACCCAATTCGGAATAGGAGTTGATCACCGGTATTATATGGCTTGACGTGCATGCCAGGGGCATTCGTAGGCGAAGGTTTCTAGCTAGCAGAGTTTAACCTGCTGTTTTAAGAAGAATGAAAATCATTGTTTGTCCACGTTCAGACGATGTGTGGTAAATGTCACGTAATCAATGAAATGGCACATCATGCACCAAGGAACTATTTTTAACGTTAAACGTTCTCTGGTTAGTTACTCAGAATTTCGTGAAGCAGCATTTCATGACGCCGTGATCTGTGACATCCCATAATGCAACGCTCGGAGTGTTGCATCATGGGTCATCACAAACCTACACGCCAATTCAAATTTTAGTTTTAGAAATGCTGGTGTTTGAAATGTATAAAGGTTCAGCTCTCTTTTTTAGATGAAGGAATAAACTAGTAGAGAGACCACGAAGAAATTCCATAGGCCTTAACGTTCCCAATGAGACAGCCTGGTGAAGCTCTCAGGTTTAACCGGCCTGTGACACTAGTCCGGCGCTTAGAGGAGTATTAACACGAGAGATAAATCCCGGAGGTTTCTCCTCGGCATACGCATCACGCTACAAAAGCGCCAGGCTCTTACGATGCGTCGTGTTGACGCTAGCTCAGCGGCGGAGGAAGAAAATGACGCTTTGAGGGCGCAACCAATTTCGGTTTTGCGGCAGATAAGTTTTTTTAAAGATAGTTGGTCGTTAAACGCTTTGGTGTCCAGTTTGGAAAACGCTAAATTCGTCTGCGGTGGAGTAAAGGCTGAAAACCACTGAACTTGACTGCAAACGCCCGCATCCCTTCGCCCGCGCGGACACTGTCGGTGTAAAAAACAGTTAAAGGCCTGACCACACTAGCGGCAACGGCACCACCGTCCGGCATCTGGCCTCGGTTTTACGGGCGTTATAGCCACGTGACGGCACTGACTTCCGCGTTCGCGAGGTCGCGCACGAGCCTCCGCCGGATTTCCCCCTCTTTGGTCGTCTGGTCTTGTGTTACATCCTTCCGTTTCGGCTCTGATCTTCCGCATATATTAGCATGCAAACCCACTCACTGCATACATGGTAGGTGTCTATGATGACCTGGTGATCAGCGTGAATGTGATCATCATAGCCTGCTCGCTGATCTTGCGACTTCGCCGAGCTCTGAAGGAAAGGAGGCGCAGGTTTTGGGTCCGTCCGAGTTGGTGCTACCGTAACACCGCGGGACAGGTCTCTGCTTTGCTGCCCCGGCTGCACGCCAGAGATGAAAGCTACTTTCAAGAGTGTCGCCGAATCAACACGACAACCGTCATTACGCAGGCGACATGCGACAAGTTCACGCAGAAACTCACATATTATCCCGAATTCATCTTTGATAATTTCCCAGCAGCTGTTCTTAACGTCCTTATTTCGGTAGTCTGGCTGCGCCTTAAATGTCATAAAAATGGAAAACATTCGCATTGTTCCGAGGAAAATCTCCGTTGGAAAAGGCATTGGGGAAAGTAAGGACAGCAGACGAAACGAAACAACTCTACGCTGCATTGCAACGTGAAAGACGCTCGGATAAGTGACTTGGGGTTTGCCATGGCATCACAACGTCACTATCTACGCCACCATCCATTGGCTCCTTTCTTCTCCGGCGAGAAACGGCGAACCCTCAACCGTCCACGGTCAGGTTGCCTTGACTGCGCGGAGCGACGAGCCGCTGAGGGCGAAAACTAGTTTTGGACGTCAGCCTGCGGCGGCCAGCGGTGCGCGGCAAGCCTCTGCGACGCTAGAGATGTCGGGCGTTTGGCCAAGTGCTTCCGAAACGTTTAAGACCAACAATTTTACTACTGGGGTCGTCACTGCCGTTTAACCTGATTAGTAAAATATTCGTGTCCTGCACAAATAATGCACGAGCGCATTTGGTAGTGTCAAATTAATGTGTAAATTTTAATTAAAACCCGGTGTTAGAGCTTGAACCGTCTTTGCTGAGTGTCAAAAAAGCACATAGATAAAAAAAAAAACATATCTAAGTTACCCAAGTGTCTTACGCCAGGTGCTTCAGTGAAAGTTTCCAAAAATCTCTAAAAATAGAGTGATTGAGCAAAAAAGCAACTCGTTTCGGAAGAATCTGCCAGCCGCGACGGACGTTAAAGATTGCAAAAACAGACTAATTACCTAGACATGTCGTATTTTAAATTTTAATCAGTAAAAATGAACATCTGGTTTTAATAAGGAAGTTGCGAAGCATCATCGAATAATCCTAAATCAACTCATTTTATAAACCTAAAAGGCAAGGGCAACGTTTTATAGCGTTCTCCGAACAAAATCCTTTAGGACGCATTTTGAGGTTTCCACTTCTTACCGGGGCGTATCTTTGCGCCCTCGGTCGTGCTCCCTGATACCCAAGGCGCAAAGCCAGTGCCTCGCCTCACTCGTAAGACGGAGGGAAGTATGGCGCAAGTGCGTTGCTCCTCTCGGCCACTGGTGGTCACGATTGTGGGCATAAATATGCGCCCTAATAGAGGACCGAATCACAAAAACCCGTCCAAATTGAGCGTGTTTTTTTTTCGAACGTCGTAAAATGTTACATTTGCCTTACTACATATTTTTAAAATAAGTTGATTTAGTGGTTTTCAATTGTGCTCATTGAGATTTATTTGGAAACCATGTTTGTTTGCACTAATTAAATCGCATTATTATAAATCATGTAAATATTAATAATTTGGTATTTTCATTCCCTACTTTTACAAGAAAAGTGTTTCATTTCTTTTCCTCAACCATGCGTTTATAAGACGTTTTGAAACCCTTTGTTGAAACATCGGTACCTAGTGAAAGGATTGATTTCTTTAGATAAATTTTAAATGAGTGCTCGAGTCGCTTCGCTTGAGGCTGCTTCTGCGGATATGCTGCAGATATTACAGCCTTAATTAGACGGTATATATTTCAAGGACTTTCATCCATATATTTTGTTAACTGAGAATGGTGCTCTTGAAGTGGCAATTGAATCGAGTTTTATTCAACAAGAGCTCATGCATATGTGTAATTTCTCCCAGCAATGCCCTTGGGGCATACGATGACCTCAATGAAGCCGTTGGTATGAGCACATTTACAGACTTCTGGAAAATGGAACATCCGGCATTACGGACTACTCAAGTTCCAAGTGCACGACGATCTCGTGACCCAGAGTGCCGTCGAGGACTACAATAACCTTTTGAAGGTGACACTTTGCCTCCTTTGTCGGAAAACGCCGGTCAATAGATCACTCGTATTGGAATCTCAAGTATACCAAATATTATTAATGTAATATAAATGCGTGTTTTATATTTTAAGAATACCTAGACAAATGCTCGGTTCTAGTTGCTGAAACTGACTCAGAAATTAAATCCGTGTCACGAAGCTGGATATATTTTTACTGTGAAAGTGTGTCATGTTAGGAAAGTATGACAATAGCGCATTCCGAAAATCCGGATTGCCTCTAAGCGCCGTTTTGACACAGTACAGCAATCCCATGTACAGTCCTTCAAGGGGTCAAGTAACAAACAGAGCAAATAATGATTTTTTATTATTTGCGATTTCAGAACGCCAAAAATGCGGTTGGATAAAAAAGCAGGGTACCTGCCGTCTTTGTAATCTGCTCCCCTTGTTTTCTTTGACTCCTGAACTCGCAGTGATCAGAGATATGGAAACGAGCCAGTTCAAGGATGTACGGAGCCTCCGAGCTTACCCGAAAGTACATCGGAACGGCCGCACAATTCCTCGCTCCATGTGCTCCAATGTGCGGTTGTCGAAAGGCATTGTGGGATTTTCGGGAAAGGTCTATACTTCGTGACAACTTTTCTTCGCATTTCCGCGGAGAGGAAGAGAGCCCGCCAACAGCTTTATTCCGCGCTCAAAATGGGAGACGGAACGCGAGCCTGTACCTTCTACTGCATCGCCAAGAATAGTTGTCACGGACTAGAGTGGCAACAGGCACCCAGCAAAAAGAGTTGCCGTTCTTCCTTTCCAAGATTAGCTAGACGCTCACTGTACTTCTGCAATGGAAATAATTGTGGCTTTCATTTGGCACACACCATCAAATTTTCGTTTGGAACCGGTCGTGAGGTCACGAGTTGGAATCTGAATGAGGACGGCACCAGAAACACCTCCTCAGCAATGTGACGGACGATGCTCCAGTTCAAATTTAAGCGCATCCAATGCCTTCCTTCGCATCCTTCGGCTTCACCCCTAAGTCAAGGGAATTAATTTCGACTGCCTTCAGTGGCAGTTAATCGTTCTGTGACTCAGAGGCTTTGTTAACCGGTTTTTGTTATTCCCGGTGCGGTAATGGTCTTCTAAAACTACGCAAGGTTTCGAGGTTGGAGCGGCCGAGCATGACTTAAAACGACTATAGGTCACTGTTAAATGCGAGCACTTCTTCTGTCTGCCGCGCTTGGAAAGCGAACACAAGGGGAATGTCACTGAGCCGTCTGGTTCTCTTTTATTTCCTTATAAACACCACACTGCAATTGTGACAGCGGTAGTTGCAAGTCCCCAAGTAAACACAAACAATTCCTATTAGCTCATTGCTAAAGTGCCTAATACTATCACGATCAGTATGAGAGTGAGCACCGCTCTGTGTCGCCCGCGGTAATATCAGTTTCCCCTGCCCACTGCTCCGTGAATTATAAGCTTAAGACGCTCTGCGGACGAGACATACACCCGTATTCACCAGGTGCTAGTAGCACCTGTTTAACCACTGACTAGCGACGTCATCGACTGATAGTCACCGCTAAGTGAGCGCTTGGTATTCACCAGTCCTGTTTAGGGCCTAGTCGCCCCGCGTGACTAAGAAGTCGACTAACAAATCCATAGTCATTGAGTAGGGCAAGTGTAGCCGGTGTTTGGTGGGTGACTAGCGGCTTAGCGCCATGGCCGACTAGTATCACCGCTGACCGCCAGCGCTAACGAAGCACTTACTGTCTCGGAACGCTTGGGGACACATCTAGAAAAGAATTGGAGGAGCATAGTAATGTGAAACTAACCAAGTTTACGGTCAGAAATACCGCTAAAGAGATCTCAGCAGGGCGATGGACGACGAGTTTAAACGCGTTTACGGGCGCTTACATATTTGTTTATGTCGCTGGCAATGGGGCTTCCGTGTTCCTCCCTTGCATTTCGTTTTTATTTTTATTTCTTGTAAAACTTTGTTTCGGACAGTTAGTCTTTCATTGTAACTTTTTTTTCTGATAAACATTTAGATATTAGTTTTTTACGATAAAATACCCATTTACGCAGCGGCGTTTAAAGAAGTGGGAAAACGAAATTTCAGCGCTCATGTTCTTAGCTTGAATGCGTTGCATGTTGCAGCATAACCTCGAGAATACCAGTGTTTCGTTGAAAGGCACATGAAAACTAATTTTAAAGCTAATTAAACGATCTTTCAATGTGTACCTGGTGGATGTATGCGGAGCCTTTTTGGGAGCTAATCTAGCAACGTTGGGGAACTTGCTACGTAGTCATGACGTAGCAAGTTCCATCGAAGCCGCGCCGGTCTTTGGAATTTAGCATTTTCCTTCAGAGCTTTCCTCCTCGACCCACAAATCGCGCATTGTACCAAAGAGTTCAAGAAGACGGACCCTCATTTGTTGCACCCAGACACAGCCATTCTCCCCCTAAAAGATTAGCCCGTCGCTCAAAATTTCGATAAAAGTTGCTTTTCTCATCGCGTTTAACCCTAAGCTGACAGTGCAGTGGAAGCTACGTGCTCCTTGGGCCAGCCATACGCTCATCACCCCACGGGTACTTCGAACCGCTCGGTTGTAACGCATTGACTCTATTGACAACACCACAACGCTGACAACGCCACCAACGGCAAAGCTCATAACCACGCCAGCCTTGCCTACCACTGATCTCTATTGTAGTAGCCTGGATCGCGGATCGGGAGCCGTTGGTGTCGCCACCGGCGGCCATTGCTTGATACCAGGCAATGCACGCAAATCTATGGGAGAAACGCACAGAATTAGGAACATTGATGTATGTACGCTGTGCTCGGAGGCGAGCATTTTATGGTGTGCTGTGATCCTTATGTCGGGTGTTTGGAGATGGAATCGGTATTTTTCAAACGTTCGAACGCCGATTAGAAAACTCAACGTACCGGAGCACCTACGGCTGAACTGGCAAGCTTGCTCTCGTGAGTAGGAATTTGCCGTCAATGAGACCGTCCTCGGGAAGCCCAGAAGTTGAATGAATGACAAAGAGGTTCGATCTCGACAGTGGATTTCCGGGAGCGAGCGAATTGTAGCAATGCATTCGAGCTTGTCGTCTGCGTAACCCAACTCAACGAAACCGCCACGGACTCCGCGGTAACTCTAGGTAACTCTCGCCTCAATGAGCTGCACTACATCTTAAAACCAGAGGAGTCACTCTCGACCACAAAATATTTATTTATCAGAACTTTGGGTGCTGTTAGTTTTAATGTTTGTACGCAAGCTATTCGACGGGCTTATCGAAAAGCAGACAAAACAGTTTTAGTGCCAACAACAGCTTAGAAACGGGGGTAACGGTACTCTTCCTTGTTTTTCCCATGGAGTCCCATTCATTTTGTGGTGTAAATCAATGGCAGCGGGCGGCGACACTGGGCCCCACCTGCTAAGGCCGCGGTCCCCGATCCAGCCTACTATAATAGAGATCAGTGCTTGCTACGTCACGAATACGGGGAACCTTTTTGTTTCTGTTTTTGTTTGCGCCGGATATCCCATGACGCATCGCGCTCTCCGTTCGCTTCACTTCGAGCGATTGCTCGAGTGCACCGTTTGGAACGAAAAATATAGCCAGTCGTTCAAAAATACAAACGTGCAAGTTTCATTTACGGTTAATATTCCTCATGCTTGACTCATTTCCGAACGAAATTCTAATATTAAAATTTTTGTTTTCGTAATCCTTTAAGTACACGTATCCGTGACTTATCTTTTTTTGTCACTTCCACTTGTTAGTTCTGACTAGAGAGTCACCGGCTCGCTTCGTGCTCATGAACACTGCAGAACTGGTCTTTCCTTAGTCGCTGATATTTTCTCTTATTTTACGACTACTTAGACGCGATACTAATTTTAAAACGGCGCTAGTTAGTCACGACTGGTGAATATGGCTGAGTAGGTCTCCAGCAATCGTTGCACCACTCCGCATTTCCGGATCGTCTGCTAGCGAAGAACGGTCGGCGGAAACGCAAAACTGTTCACCAGTGAACAAGAGCATTTTTCGCTAGGAATATGCGCCAGCAAACATAGCTTATCGGTGGTTTCTGGAACAGTCTACTAAAACTTCCTAATATTCACTTCGTGTGAGTTTTGCGAGAGCGAAGGATCGCAAATCCACACGCAAGAAGTTAGCGCAGTTCAAGCGCAGCTCATATTACTCCCTGGAACCGTAAAGCAGCAACATGACACAGCATTAATCAATGGCAAACTTTCCCGCAGTGACTTCGGCGTCGCTCCGTGACGTTTATCGTGCTAACAACCAATGAACCATCTATAAGCTCTACCGAATATCACGGATGTTTGCTCCGTCACGCACGCATAAAATGGTGCGTGTGCACCAGACAAAATGACCCCGTAAGTGATGACGCCACAACATGGCACTCCGCTCCAAAACAAACCGTTGCTATGCTGGCTGGAAGGAGAACTGTGCGCGGCGGGAGCGATGGGCTGCAAAGAGTTGCGATGAAAACGACCCGTCTGCTCTTCTCGTCGTGCAGACGTCAGTGACTTGCGCGGTGGCGAAAATTTTCAACGCGACGCACGCGCTGCCTGAAGCGCGTGTGTTGAAAGGTCGCATAGTTTCTTTATAGTTTGACGCATGTTTATGTAACTACATGAATTGCGCACGTTTCGCCCGTTAAATGAGTCGTGCGCCGAAATTCCGCGATGAATATTCTGCGAAGAAATATTTGTAGGCCGCCAAGGCGCTGCTATCAACAGACTCGTTAAGCTGGCATTTGCTGTTTGCACAGCATCAACCAGGGGGTTACGTGACGCTCAGTGACGCCACCTCTGTACGTCTCGCATCTCTACCGTTGAGGGCCACGCCACCTTCACTTTCTTCGCTGTTTTGTAGGGATGTGCGAATATTGACATTTTCGAATACGAATCGAATACGAATAAGACAAAAAACGGGCTTCGAATATCGAATCGAATATCGAATCGAATATCGAATCGAATATCGAATCGAAATATCGAATCGAATATCGAATCGAATATTGCATATCTGTCTAGTAGTAAAAAAAATGCAAAACAAGAGGTAACAGCAGGTTTTACTGCCTTTTCTAAATAAATCAATGAAGCTACATTCAACTGGGCTGCAGGAGGCTAAAGATACTTCTAGTAATGCACTCATTACAAATTATCGTGCAGGAAAATTAACTGCTCACCATGTTTAGAAGTGACAGTGACAGCATTTCCGCCAGTAGAAACACCCTTTCACTCGGGAAACCTGCGAAATTTCACTAAAGTTCAAAGAAGTTCGACTTATGGAGAGTGTTACCCGACTGCTACACGAATATTTCGAATTTTGGGCAACAAATAATTTAAAAGTACTTTATTTTATATTTCATAAAATGGTTAATTACCAATGTTTACACCATATAAAAGCGAAAAGATGCGCTTTTAACGCTTTCATTAGTCATTAATGTGAACCAGTGATGCCAATAAACCCCAAAAATATTGCACTTTTCCTCCGCCAAATGGAGTCAACTTTTTTTTATTATTTTGCGCACGCGCACAAAGGTCGAGCTTCGCTCTAACCTTTGTCGAACATCACGTTGAAAGTTCTAAAAGGTCGAACTTGTTTGAACTCGAACTTGGGCAGGTTCGCGACATCCTAGTTTCTGACTGCACGGGGGTCGCAGGAGCTGTCGTCGATGGCGATGCAATGCTGTGTTCGCCACTAGCTTTTTCATTTTAATTTTCAAACATTTATATTAGATAACACTCTCAAGATTTTTTTAATATTTATATTTCACTTTTGAGGTTTATTTTATTGTATCAATTTATAGAACGCGCAATTACATTACATATTGCTATAAAAGTGCCACACAACAAAGTGCTTGGTGAAAAAGAAACCGCAACTGATCCTGTCTTGCTGCCATCGGACGGATAGAAACTAAGCAGACCGATAACGCACGCATTATACGCCTTTCTCAGTGAATAAACACATTCATAGGATAATGCGTGTGGCAGGCAGATTATTCGTTACTTGCTCGAATATTCGCAGTTTGTGCGAATATTCGCCGTTTTTTCCGGATTTGGCCGAATATTCGGGAACTTCCGAATAAGCAATTTTCGAATCGAATACGTTTCGAATAAGAAAAATATTCGATTCGTATTCGAAATTTCAAATATTCGCACGCCCCTACTGATTTGTCGTGTGGCGTTATTTGGGTTCGTCGATCGTCAAGCTCACCGCTCCGCGAATAGGTAGGCTCGGCTGCCACGAACTTGCAATTGCGGGTGGTTCACAGTTGGTCGTCTGCGAGAGTCTCAACCTCCCCGTCTGCTTTCCTCCTCGCCCCGCAAAAAGGCAGCGCATGCGCACTTGAGGCCAATCTTCGACGGCGGCGTCAGCCATTCAACAGACCCTTTGCTCGATTCCCGAAGCGCCCCGGCCCGCACTTGAGGAATCGTGGGAACTTCGGTCCTTCAGCTCCAAAGTGATCGGTGATTTCGACCGATTCGATGGTTACACAGTTTCGAGTGTAATCCGGAGTCACCCTGAACAAGCATCGTGTAGAACACAAGGGCCTGTCTTGTCACTTCTAAAATTTCTCGTAGTTGTCAGCGTTTTGGCTACTGTGCATCCAATCCATCTTTTAACCTGGCTGTGAGAAAAAAAAATGAGAACGAATTATGTCTGTGCTAGAATCTGGAGGAAAGATACCTTAGGAGCGGAAAGAAAAATTAGAAAATCGGGAAAAGGGAAAAATTGGGTTGTGGGGATATTTACACAGCGTGTAGTTGCTCAGCCATTTAAAGTTGCGACGAGTCACTCGCTGTAGATGAGCAATTTAGCCAGTGCGGTACAACCGCTAGCCTGGGGTCTTTAACGTGCACCACGCAGTAGTGATACGCAACCGCGCGCCGGTACGATGCTCATCCAGATCGAAACGGGCAGGGTGGGCTCGAACCCAGGATTCTGAGTTCTGCAGCGCGAGTTTTGCTCCACGCGCGTCGAGCTGGGTGTGCGCTTTAGCCCACTCGGCTACCGATTCCCCCGGAAGGGGGAGATAACACATAGTATTTGTGAAAGGCGAAGACCAAACGGAATACAGAATAACGGGTGATGGCTTTCAGGTTTGACTTCTACCAATGAAATTCATCAGGTATGCTAATAAAAAATAAGTAAACGAGATTATATCTTCGTTCATAATTAGTATATATATTTTAACCAACGAGTAATTGAGGACTCATTCCAATGAACAATATTTATATCAAGGGGCCTCCAACGGAGTCAGTGTTATCCAGATGTTTTCGCATCTACTAATTAAACGGCAACTTTTATTATAAGTATGGTGCATAGGCAGAAAGCTCACATCATAATTATTCCTCCTTCTGTTGCTATTTGGTGTAGAGATTGAGAAACCTCCAGGAAGTGAATAGAGCTGGGGACGTCAAGAAATTTGGATACATCATCCTTGGCGTTGGCCTCTTTGCCCCCAGGAAAACCAAAGTCTACGACTACCTGGAAGAACTTCTTCGGTACGTTTTAAGATTGTAGGTAAAAAACGGCACATACATTGAAAGGCCTCAAGCACAGCTGATATGTCTATTTTCCTAAAAGTGTTTAAATAGGCATCATGACAAAGATAAAATAAACCAAAGAGGAAGACACCAAACACGCTCTATGCAAAGCCTAAAAAACAAATTTAGTGATACATTATTAACACAAAAAAACGTCGCGACACCCTCCTCCTTTCTTATCTGCTATCCTTCGCTAACTGCTCTTTCCTTCTCCCTCCTACACAAATACAACTAAGTTCGGTGTAACCATGCAGACCACAAAGCAGGTCACCCTAGCTTCCCAGACCACAATTAACAAACGTACCTTGAAGGTCACCGCATTCCAAAGCCCAAGAAACCGTCGCAGTTCAAGGTCCAAGCTAAACGAAGGCTTGCTAACAACGTTCCCGTGTTTTAGTATTCTTACGGGCTGTTTTAATCAAGACCTGTGATCATTTTTCCCGTAACTATGCATAGGTAGAACCCCACGCTGGCACAAAAATATTAAATACAGTTCGATGTTTGTATACTCTCTGTTGTGGTAGGCGCTCATTTATACAACGTTTAGATTGTTCACTATAACATCGGTCACAATCGAAGCGTTTCTTCTTTGCGACCACTGATATACATCTTATATATTTTTCTTCGTGTTTCTTCACACAACTTGTACTTGCTGAAGCGAAGGGATTCATGCGTCTCAGTCTATAAGCCGTGAAAAGGCAGAGCCAGTATTAAACCTTTGGGCTAGCGCTTTGTAACCGAGCTTTCGGTTGTACGTTAAATGATCACCAGGCGGTCGAAACAAATCCTCAGTCCCCTCCTAAAAGTGCCAGATGCCCGCCTTTTTTCCGGCACGTAAAACCCCAAAATGTGATTATTTTGGGAAATATTTTGAAATTAAGGAACGATTGCCCGCTTAGAAGATTTATTAATTTTCTGAGTTCACTTTTTTCGAGATACTAGACAAAACAACTATTTTTAAGTATCATCCCCCAAAAATCCTGCATTTTTAAGAGGAGGGTGAGATGAACCTATTGAATGAACACATGGCGTTTGTTCTGCTGCAAAAATTAGGTTTATTATTAACCCTATTTTCACATGCTTTGAGTGGCAGCTACTGAAGGGAAGAAGTGCCTTTTCGCGGATTTGCCAAACTCCCAACAAATGACTCGATCTGTTTTGAGCTGAAGATCCAGGTGATCTATGCAACCGTCCTTCGGCCTTTCAAGCATATCTTTAATTTAGAAGCTATCTAAAACACTGACTTCTCTAAAAATTCTGTCAGAGACACGTCTGCAGAACACACTAATATGCCGATCTACGCACCTTTGCATCAATACTTCATTAGGGGACCTATCCCTTACTGTCCCGAAAAGCTCTAACTTCAAAAACCGAAGATATATTTAATAAAAGAACAGGAGCTAGCGCTGATCCAATACAGAGGCCTCGTGTTTTGATAAATTCTGATTGTTATGCTGTACCACTGTTAAATTTAGGAGTGCCACTAAGATTATATCAAACTCTGGGACCAAAATGCTCGACTAAAAGTGTATTCTGATCAACCGTTCTTTCAAAAACCTGCTAGCCCTAGTCAGAAGGACCTTGAATTCAAACGAGTAATATTAATATTTTATGTCAAACGGAAACACCGTACAGCATTTTCCATGAGAGAGTTGCAAGTCATTCACCAGACCGTTCAAGCACCGGGACTACAATGGCGGTGGTGTATCCACACTAATTAAAGAATTCTCCAGAAAGGAAGGCACTGTTTTCTGCAAGGTTTCATTTTCATTTACGACCACCAGGGAAGGGAGGGGTAGACCTACTTCACTGTATTTAACGAAAAGCAGAATGTCGAGCCATTTGCAACCCCGTTGAGTTTGGTTGCTGCCCCCATAAAATCGGCGTCCTTCAAAATTTTATGAATTACCCTTTTGAATTTTTTCGAGCGGCCGTCAAAAGCCCGAAGAAAACCACCAAATCCCATATATAATTTCTTCCGATGCTCCAGTTTCGGCAATACAGCAAACAGGTCTGACTTATTTGTTTATAAAGTACCAGCTATTTCTCTTCAACCTTACTTTTGAGCGCCATAAGCCTATTGAAATTTCAGTGGTCGCTTCTACGCGAGCAATCTACGAAATCCGACACCTTTTACAACGTTTATGACAGTAGCGTGGGTTTATTTCTGCTGGGTCGGACTGGTGATATCACACAACATGAATCGCAAAAACAATATTCCTACTGAAGGGTTTGATGTTTATGTTAGTTAAAATACTTTCTCTTTGTTTAGACAGATGGACGGTAAAGGGGTTTAGAATACACCTCAGTGCAGATAGTGCAGACGACAGAAACGGGACATATTTTTTTTGCGTGAATGTATTCAAAGTTTTAAACCTATTAATACCTTGTCGTAATCCCTCATTTTAATACAAACCTTTGCGTCAACATTGGAGAAGAGTTTAACCTTTGGTTCATACTCCAAAACCGTCTATGCAAATCATAAAATTTTGCGCTCTTGCCACCATTGGTATTGATGAGACCCAGTATTTTTTTCTTAGCTTTCATTAATGTAGTTTATTTATTACAGAACGTCCACTACAGTGGACAGCATGCACTTGGGGCACAAGATCCCTTACGTCTCCTGACCATGACTTTAGCTTTTTTTTTAACTCGGCTCCTTTTTCTTGGTAGTGGAGCTTAGGTTTCCGCGTGTCGATTCTCTTCATCACTGCCATCACTTTGGCTGGTATCTTCCAAGCTATCATCACACCTGCCTTGATCATCACAACTGCATAATCGATGTCATCATCCTCGCTCTCTAAATATCATCATCACTTCCTGACGGCAGACCGTGTTTAAGTAGGACATTGATTTCTGAGTCAGATACTGGAATATCGAATAAAGCGGCGATGTCTGCTTCCCTCAAAGGCGATTTCGTAGCAGATCGTTTGCCCCTAAAGAAAAAACAAACAAAATATAGTTTTTTTTCTTGAAATATGGAGAATTATTACGCCTTATTCATTACAACAGAAAATTGGACCATTCCAGTATATTTACAGCTCTGCTGACCAAAAACAATTTGTGCATAGTACATGGCCCCGTAATGCTGCTGTTCATGGTGTCCACCAGAGTGGACAAGCCACAAATAGATCACTTGCTGAAGAATGAAGACTTATTGAACACTCATATTTATACAGATTACACCTGAAGACTTCCTTGAAGGCATGAAAATGTTTAACAGTGGAGTAGTAAGTTTTTGCAACAGTTTACCACGCTTTTGCGAAGATGCACGTGCCTTTCTTGGAATTTGTGGAAGCTGCCATTTTGGATGCTGAATATGTCAACACCAGTGAAATGGTGGCGCCATCTATGAGTGGCAATCGAAAACGCATACGTCTACAGAAGTGGACACCATGCGTACGGTATTATGCGGGCTGGAACTTTATTTAAAAAATAAAAAACTTTGTCCACTGTCGTGGCTAGTATGCAACAAAGGGTTAAGCTATCACCTAAAAAGCAGTTCAAATTTAGTCACAGAAAAACTTCACGGTTTGTCACTTACTCTAAAATAAAAAAGTGTCAAGGTAGCTTTTTTTAAGTGTAACTGGCATGTCCCAGAATCCATCGCTTTTGCTAGAGTAAGCGTTACACTTCAAAACAGAGTAACTGGAAGTCACCCGTTCGGGGTGAGGGTTACACTTGTCTAGTGTAGGAATTACTCTTCGAGAGGAAGACTATAGTTAACACTTTCCATGGGATAGCCTGTACTCCTACAGTTGGTGTTGTACGCACGTTGAAAGCGAGTGATGGAAACACTGGGTTAGTGTAACTTAGCGACTCTTGCGAAGGATTAAAGTGACTTTAATATCACGTGTTGATTTCACTCTTGAATAGAGTAACCTTCCACTCTTTTGTGAGGGTTGCGTGAACTCCTAAAAGTAGGGTTATAAGTATTAACTATTGAGTGTCGTAGCAACTCTGCTGAAGTTTAAGCGACCAATCTTACGTGGTGTTAGAATAACTTTCATATAAATAGCTAATTTCACTCTTTTGCAGAATAAGTGCAATTCTGTTACTTTCTTGTGTATTTTAACTCCACTGGAAGTTTATCAGTCCTAGAGTACTCGAAGTTTACCAGTTTATCTCTCATTGCCCAGAAGAGTAGCATACACCTCCTGTAGTGCAATGATTCAGAATAAATATTTTCCTGAAATGAATGTGAGTCTAAACTTCTGGAAGTCATTTAAACATCTTCCACTGGAAAACAATCGTGTCGAAATAGATAAAACGACCTAAAGACAACAGAAGAGCGGCAAGCGTTTCTTAAAATGGTGCCTACAAGTGCATACGAAAGGTAACGTTGCTCCTTGAGAAAGGTCAAGGTGTGACTAGAGTCACTAAATAAAGCTACGCTTTCAGAGTACCGAAACTCCCAAACTACGCGTCTGAAGCGCGCCAGGAGCCGCCATCTTGGGTCCACGCGCAGATGGAGGAGTGCCTGTAGCTTAGCCAAGCCGAGCTGTAGCCGTCGCCTGCGCAAGCTGCCGTAGCCGAAGCTGTGGCAGCGAATCAAGGTCGTGTTGTTCGTATCTCGACATAAGAAGGAAAAAGTGCGTGTTGAGTGACGGACTTCGGCCTGCGCGCGCCCTAAACAGTAAAACAGCAGCAGGCAACGGATCACTCGACCCAAGATGGTGGCGTTGAAAAAACGCGATGATGATGATAGCGACTCATGTGACTGCCGCTGTCCAATGATGCCGCAGCGAACCAGAATATTGTTGAATAGAGCGACTGTATACTTGGCAAAGTGCCAAAGAAAAGAAATGCGGTACTCTGAAAGCGTAGCTTATTTTGTGACTCTAGGTGTGACTAATAATGGCGCAAGTCATGGGCCTTTTTATACAAATCAATTTTAATTGGAAAGTAAATAATTTTACATATCCGACTTTCTGACTGTATCGAGAGAAGGCAGCATGCTTTGAGACTGATGAATGCATTAAATCAACATTGCAAGCAAACAGATGGCTCAGCATGTAAGACTAAGCACTGCACTGGTCACTATGCCTGTCACCTTAGATAAAAACTCCTCCAGCTCCAGAGTGGTGATGCTTACAGAGCCCGAGGCCTTTCCTTGATGCCCACAACTTGAAACGGTGTATTGTCAGCATGTTGTCCTTTAAACGGCAGAGAATATTTCGTGTATTTGTGTTAGGCACTCTACTCAACCTGAAAGGCGATAGAATACAAATAGCATTAGACGAGGCCGGACAAACAACGGCTACTCAAAAAAAATACACGACTTTACTTAGGGTGAAAGTTAAGGTTCAGTGGTTGCTTTGGCCACCCAGTGAGATGAGATAAATAATAAAAAAAACTGTCATTCCCCCGTTTACTGCGGCTCTCCACTTAAAATTGTTCTTTTTAAAATTTTTGTATATGTACGTCTGGTCACCCTGCGACAACTGGAAACAGCGCACAAATAACAAAGACCAGAAATGTGTAGCCGGGACAAGCGCTGGACCTAAAGTGAATATTTAATAAAAGAAAAAAACATCGAACCAGCAATCTATAAGGTGTCCCAAGTCACCAGTCTTGATCTAAAATGTACCGTAAAAATCGACGCCTGCTGGTTCCAATCTGAACTTTTCGTCAAAGGTGTATTTCACAAGTCGTTTTTTCTTGTAAAATTACAAAGCGTAGCTCCTTTTTTTGTAAAACACAAGGCCAAAACCCTAGCCCGTGTCAACGTCGAACGACGACGCAGACGACCGAGTCGAGTTGCCAGATTGTTTGCCGCGCGTAATAATAGATGGCGTTGAGAGCAGCGTCTGAAGGGGTAGACGACAGCGAAAGAAAGCAGACGACACGCAGACGAAAAACCGTTGGTGGCAAAAGCGCCGTCGTCATGAAAGAGCGTTTTTCTTCCTTTGCGTTTTGCTTTCGCTGGCTACATTTTTTTTTAACCAAAGGTACATTACAAAAACATTATGTTCATTTCAATAAACCACGGTGGTCGCGAGCAGTCTCGATAAGGAGGTAGCGCCATCTATTAATATGAGCACCGAACCCGCCCAGCTACTCAACTTGGTCGTCTCGTGTCGCCGCCTGCCGTTGACCGTGACAAGTTTTTGTCCCTATATTTTACAGAAAACAAGCTACGCTTTGTAATTAAACAAACAAAAAAACGTCGTGTGAAATGCATCTTTGACGAAAGGTTTAATTTGCTACGTGAAGGCGTGGATGTTTTCGGTCCATTTTAGGCACAGTCTGGCGACTTTGGGCACCCTATATATTGTCGCGAATGACAACGTGACGAAAAAAAAATAACGGAGGACACTGAAACGTTTAATAGCGCGAACTTGTGCCCAAAATAAAAAGGAAGAGAAGATAACAACGGAGATTCGCGGGCGTCGAAGTTGGCATAACAGCAGAGTCGAACGCTAGGGCGAGACTGACTGCGGCTCGCCACGCGGAGACCCTATGTACTCTCGTTAGCTTCTGGAACAATCGGCATAGAAGGATCGGCGACTAGAACATTCGCACCTCGAATAAGTAACAGGGTTCTTGAATTTGCCAGAACATTAAACTGAAGACATAAACGCGAGAAGGGGACTTTTCTGAAGACATTAGAGTCTATCGTTGTGCCCAGTCGGTTCTTGCAATACGCGCTTGGTCCAAAGCGGAGCTCTCAAAGAACACTAATTTGTTTCTCGAAAAAAGGGAGGAGCGGGGATTTCACCAGAAATAATATTCCATTCGACAATTAAAACGAACTATTTATCATCATGGTTACTTGTCGCCTGTGCTCTCCCGACGACGGACAGCATTATTCCAGTGCAGATGCGTTGCAAGTCCACGTAACATTGGTTCCCGATGTACCTCCCGCACCCTGCATATTGCTTTAGGAAAGAGTTTGTGCTCTTCGTAATTATGGGGCTCAATACGAGTTGCACTTACACGAAAGACACGTAGAGTCGTAAGACGTGCACACCTTTTTCAGGCAGCATGCACAATCAATGTCAAATCTGCTCAGGCGTTTTAGAGTACCGCTGCGTTTTTTGTGACGCATCACTGTCGAACTCGGTCGTCTAATCCCTGACGACACATTGAAGTGACTGTGCACTTTTTTCACACTCAAGTGCATACAGTGTTCGTGGAAGGAAACATCCTGAGGGACATACAACAAGTCTGCACTGAAATAGCTGCCCGGTTAGAGCATTATCAGGAACGAGGCTCGGGGTTCTTTCAGGTCGACATCAAAGTTTGCACTATCACTTTGGGCCGTCTTCTTCCTCAAACCGTTGGTTGCGGTCGTTTCTCTCTACCAAAAGAGCTATCCTCAAAGCAGTGCCTCATTATATGTCAGTGAGGGTCTTCACTAATGCGAACGGGACATGTGCATTGTGTTTGCGGTGCTTGCCGTTTTGCATTATGCGAAAAGAGCTTATAGAGGAAGAGCATCCTCTTACCACGAACATACGTGCAAGTGTTCCCGAAAACGTTCCCTGTAACCTTCCCGCCAAATGTAAGGACCTTTGAACAAAAAAGTGGCTTCTTAGTCAACGTGTTTCGTTATGACAGTGAAAAAAAGTTTATCTACCCACTGAAGGTAGTTGCTGAGGAATTGGAGCAGCATGTCGATCTTCTCCTTATTGAAAACCACTTCGTTGGCATACCAAACTTTGCGAGCCTCTTTTCAAACGCGAATAGCTTACGCGTTCGCTGTAAAAGGTGTCTGACTCGGTTTAGAAAGCAAGAATCTCTGTCGGTCCATCTCTTGATGTGTAGGGACAAGAGGCCGGGCCAGACCGTCTTCCCGCGCAAGGGTGAGGTATTGTACTTCCGGAGCATGCACGTTATAGAAGAGTTTCCATTTTATTGCGTTTACGACTTCGAAGCGATTCAGGAACCGAATCAGTCGCCGGGAAATGTATACGAGAATCACGTCCCGAGCTCGTTCTGTCTTCTCGTCATTCGGTCAAAAGACTCCTCCATTGTTGAGGAATACCTCCATCGCGGACTCGACTGTGGTGAAAATTCATTTTGATTCTTAACTTTCTTGCTAAGGAAATTTCCCGCTTGATTAAGTCGAGTTAAGTGCCTCTTCAAATGAGTCCAGATAATGAGGCTGTCCACGCAGAGTCTTCCCACTGCAGCATTTGCTTTGAAAGCTTTAACAAGAAAATGAAAACTCGCGACCATGACCAGATGACGGGAGAGTATAGACGTACGCTTTGTTCGAAATGCAACCTAAACCACCGGATTGACAAAGATACCGTCCCACTCATTGCACATAACCATTCATACGACCTATAGTTTTATTCTTAGGAAAGCTTCCACTTGTCTTGACTCAGATGACATTACCATCCTTGTAACTTGCCAGATGTTTCAAGCTGCTAGAAGTAGGCAATCTCCGCTTTATCAACAGTCTTGCGTGTCTGCATGCAAGCCTGGAGACGCTTGTGCAAGATCTCCATTCTAAGGGAATAGAGCATTTTCGTTGCCTTCGATAATACTTTACTGAACACGTCGACCTCCTTGCCCGCAAAGGTGTGTTTTGTTACAATTACATTACAATGCTTTAAGAGTTACGAGGAACAGAGTCTTCGCCCGCGAGAGGCCTTTTTTAACAAGTTGAGTGGAAGTGAGGTCAGTGAAGAAGACTACAAACATGCTCAGGCCGTTTTCAAGACTTTTGGTTTAAAGAACCTTGGCGAATATAGCGACCTTTACCTACGGACGGACTGTCTTCTCTTGGCCGATGTATTCCAAAACTTTAGAAAAGACTCGGAAACTTATAAATCGAAACTTTACATTTTGTATCATTACCGTCACCAATCATGTCATGCGCGCTGAAACAGTCCAAAGTAAAGCTGCAGCTAATTGACGATCCCGGTACCTATCTTATGATTGAACAGGATATTCGCGGTGCGATTACCTAGTGCACGACCCGTCATGCTCTCGCAAATGTTCCGGGTACGGATACGTTTATTCCGCAGCAGGAACCGTCTCAAATTTTAGACTTCGATGTAAATGGGTTGTATGCGTCCACAATGAGAGAAGCTCTGCCAGTGGTAAACTTTGAATGGATGACAGAAGACGAGATTGCTTGCCTGAGGATTGAAGATGGTCCCAGACGACGCTCCGACAGGATTCATTCTGGAGGTAGATCTAATGTACCCTCATGACTTGCATGATTCCCATTGTGACTTTCCCTTAGCCCCCATGAAAGCAAAGCATTCTGTACAAGTGGTTGTCGGACTACCAGAAGGAATTGGTTGAAAAGTTTGAAATGCCGAAAGAGGAATCCGTTAACGAAGCTACTGTTAACACTGCACGACAAAACCAAATATCGTTTTACACTACCGGAACTCTGAAACTATACGTTCAATTAGGACTAGAGGTCACCGAAATGTACGAGTACTGAAGTTCTCCCAGCGGACGCTCATGAGGGAGTTTATTGATTTTAACCACAACCTGAGAAAGCAGGCAACTAACGCGTTCTAGGAGAATCTTTCAAAACTTTTTCCTGAAATCCATCTATAGAAAAACGATAGAAAATGCACGCAAACATAGACACATTAGACTGTGCGTTAAAGACGATGACATAATGCAGATGCCACAGAAGCCAAACCTTACGCAATTTCGAGCACTCAGCTCCGAGGTTGTAATTTTCCAGTTTGCTCCAACTGTTATCAAACTCAGACAGCCGCTCTACGCAGGGTTTTCAATTCTTGAGATACCAAAAACAGTAATGAATAATTTCTTTTATAATCAGCTACGTCGTGTGATTCCGACGGTTAGAGCTCTTTTTATTGCGGCACGGATCCCTTCGTTTTGTTTCTTCGCGGATCCGTCGTAGACGACAAGCTGCTCGAACTCCGAGACGCATGCTTGGATGCATATGAATACCCAAAAAGCCACAAGCTATTTTCAAGCCAGAACATAATGAAGCACGGAGTGTTCAAGAACGAATATCCGACTACCCACCTGCTAGCTTTTTGTTGCTTAAAACCAAAGCTATACAGCTTCAAAACCAGCAGCAACGGATGTTGTGTAAGGGCTAAGGGAGTTAAGAAATGTGAATCTCGAAAGCTGACCTACGACATGTCCAAGCATGCTCTACAGGAGAAAACTTTGCGTAAAGTTAGGCAGCAGTCGATTGGTCGTAAACTTAACGAAAATAGGAGCATTTCGTTTGAAAAAAAAATGGCTCTAAACCACTTTGACAACAAGCACTACATTTGCAGCGATGGGATTACGACACTTCCTTTTGGTAATAAGATCCTTCATGACATGAGCGTTTGCGAAGATGACTGATATCGTGCTCTCCTTTGACGCTTTCTCTGTCTTTCATTATGATATAAACAAATGTATGATACACTGCGTCACGCGCTTTTTTTTATTAGGTATAGAGTTTTTCAAATGGTTCGTGAAAAGTTCACATGCAGAGATCTATTTTTATTGTTTTCTTTGGGCATTTGTGTTTGATCGAAATAAAAGCGAACCACACTGCATACTAATCTCGAATTAAAAATAAACTTTCAGCCTTCCCACTTTGGTGAAGAAGGAAGAGCAGTGGAGCTGTAGCTTCAGTTCTCGGCGTTAGCTTTCCAGGCAACCGATCTGCTCTTCTTTCGCGTGGGAATCTGAAGCGCTCGACGCAGTGTAACTTTTGGGTGCACTCTAAATGCCGTAACCTCTAATAGAGGTTAAAATATTGCAAATTTGTTACCTTTACTTTATTGGTTACGGTGTAACCCTGAGCACGTAACCTTTATATTGGTTAGGCTGAAACCTGTACATAGAAGTTACGCCCTTTCCTCCTCGCCCCTCCCCCCTCCACCCGTCACGCCTTTATGCGTACGCGGTCCACGCAGCGCATACAAATAAAGGCATGTCATGTACATCGGTGGAATAATTAGCCCATTGGCTTTAAATACACGCGTCTCAGCCTGTGCATTGGAACCGGCATTGGGGTTCCAAATCGCAGCTCGGCCTCGCATGTGAGCTACATTGGCAAACACAATTTGTAACAGCTTGCAATTTTTTACTGGTAAACATTTGAATGAAACACAAAGTGCTCAACAAAGGCCCAGATGCGTGACCTGCAGAACAACCTTTTGCCTTTAGATTTACTCGACGGCGGCGTGCATTTTTAAAGCTAAGCTGTGTCAAAGTTACACATAGTATACACACTGCGCGTACAAGAACCACCCAGTAATACAAAACATTCACCACACAGTGTAAAAAGAAAGATAGGGAACTTTATTTTCATAACGTTAGTGAACAAGATCGTGGCTCTTTTTTATTGGCTCTGCATAAGCATACGCTCCTCGCGCTTTGATTTCGGAAGATCACGTTGTGAATTACTGCTTAATTTTTTCGAGCAGGCTCCTGAGCTTTCCGTTCATAAGGCCCCTAGGGACGTTATCCCTAGGCCTCAAAAATTTCTGCAGGAAGATCAGCGGCTGCGCTAGGGCTTGGGGATAGTTTAGGTTCTTAATGTAGTAGAGCGCCAGGCACATGACCAGCGCATTTTCTGTTGTGCCGTTGACTCGAATCAATTCGTGTGGCTTGCCGCCGTGGACGAGAATCTTTTCCGAGGAGAAATAGATATGGGGCGAGTTGAAAACAACGTCTTCCGGCACCTCCATCTGTGTTAAAAACAAACAAAAAAAAGATACTTGTAACTATGAGCGCAGGGTCTGTGATAGTAAGATGTAAAATAAACCCCAAAGAAATACATGTAAGTTTGCGCCTTCTTTTTTGGGAGAAAATATAGTAACTGCACTGCCAGGACTCGGGCCCTTACTTGCATGCTCGCAGCAATTTTCGTACACTGATATGGATTGGGTACACCACATAGCAGGGACATTAAATTCCAGGACGCTGCCTTACCTCGCTGATCAAGAAGTGCTTTGCCCCATGCGGCTGAATTTGCTTCTCGACGTCTTGGAACGTGCACACTTTCTCCAGAACGTCTGACGCAGCAACCACTGCTTTCTTCAAGGTGTCCTCTAGTACCGGCATCGGGGTTCCAAATCGCAGCTCGGCCTCGCATGTGAGCTGCATTGGTAAACACAATTTGTAACAGCTTGCAATTTTTTACTGGTAAACATTTGAATGAAACACAAAGTGCTCATAAAACGTCTTCACTTACATCTCGCCATCACAAGGGCAATGAAAAAAACAAGTCAGGAAACGTACGCTTAAAAGTTTATCCTTTGGCACCCAGTTTTTTGCCCGGTATGGGGAAAATTTAAAAGTATACCGGTTCAGTTTCGTGGCGTGAAATATTTTTCTGCGTTGTTAGACCCCGTCAGCAAAAAACATTAAATTAGTCTGCGCCGAGACAGTACGGGAAATCATTGAGATCATTACACTTCATGTTTAGCTCCTGAAAGTTGCAACAGCATCGTTTAAAGATTTTCGTTTTTAAAAGGCTCCAGTCGGTTTTAGAAACCCAAGCCATGGATGTGCAGCCTAGTCGATAATATTAGCTTCTGACTAATAGTCGCATGTTAACCCCGCGGTAGCTCAATGGCTAAGGCGTTGTGCTGCTGAGCCGAAGGACGCTGGTTCGATTACCGGACGCGGCGGCCGCTTTTATGATGGAGGCCAAAAGCGAAACGCCCTTGTGTTCCGAGATGTCGGCGCACGTTAAGGGTCCCCAGGTGGTCAAATTAATCTGGGGCCCTCCACTACGTCGCGCCTCATCGCCTGTGTAGCGCCTGCGCATATTCCCAAAGACTTACTATTTCCTCCAGAAGGAAGTACGGTGGAAGTTCGTCATAAAATGTCTCGTTCCGCTCATTTGCTGTCAAGATGAGGAGTTGTTTCACCCTCGCAGCATCAACTGTAGCCTCTTTGAAAGAGGGTGCTGAAAGTGCCTGCGGAAAAAATGTGGATGTCTACCGCAAGCCCGGAATGTGTTTTTTGTTCAGTTTAATAACAAATACACTTACATTTAGCTCAGCCATTGCCTGCTCTTTGGTGATAGTAGGCAGAACTGGGCCAGCTAACACAGCGGGTTTGCTGTTTCGGAATTTCCGTACCTTTCTTGTGGTCGCAAGCTTGTGCATAAATACGGTCTGCACAGAAAACGTTCACTTGTTCAGATTTGGAACTCACATCATGCGCACGTCACTTACAAATATTTGAGTCCTTTGTTTGTAGATCTTTGTTTTTGGTCCAGGATTCTCCCACGAGAGGCAAGGAAACTTCCGGACGAGAGCATCTCCCAAAGACTTGTACTCCCAGCGCCTTTGCGCTTTCGATCCAGTCGAAATGAGTTGATTTTCACTGGTGAAATGACGAGTGAAACAAAAAACATAAGTCAGGTTTAATGCAAACGTCCTTGTAATACAAGAAAAGCACAAATCGGCCAAACAGCAAATATGCACGGTCTACTTACTCTAAGTACAATATCAGCTCGTCTCGCATCTGCCTGCACAGTCTTTTGTGCTCTTGGTCACTCATAACGACACCGTTGAGAAGTGGCTGGACGTACTGCGAGAATTCTGGCAGTCTGTCTACAGGCCATTCCTATAGTGAGGTGGGATGAACATGTAAAGACTTAGGTATAGCCAAACGTCTTTCTTCGAAATTGTAAGTCCACAGTGGCCACGGACTCAGGACCGATTCAGGGGTGATCACTACACAATGTGGAGTTTCTTGAAACTGGAACGCGTTCACCTTCTCTACAAATCCCGCAATACACAGCACAGTGCACTGAAAAAATGCGCGATCTTTCCACATCACGATGTTCTGCAGTTTAACAAGAGATGCTTGGCCAGAGGGGCATCCCGTCATCATCACATCTGAGCTCCGCAAATGAACATTGTCAACAACAGCCGTTTTCACTTCCAGGGCAGTACTTCCCACATCAAGGCTGTCCAGTCCAGCAGGCACAAAAGCAGGTGTGAGCACAAATGGCATTCCCGAAGTAATCAATGGACTTGTCTGCCTGGGGCATCCACTGTCCACCCACAATTCGTATGAGGTGTTGATTTGGAAATATTCGCTTACAGACAGCGGCAGGTTCTTGAAATTCCAAAACTTTTTATTTTTTGGCAATGCATTTTTACTTTCAAATCTCATTGCCCAATGGTGGCGTGATGGACCGAAAGCCCTGATTTGCTCAGTCATGTGAACAAGCATATGCAGCTTTGGAATAAAGGCACTGCTACCGTAACATTTCACGAAAAGCTCATTGTGTTCAGCAATAAGCGTTTCCAGCCTCTCTAAAGTATCAACAGTAAGGACAGGCGAAAGTACAATTTGCGTCACAGCGCACAGGCTCAAAAAGCATTTGACATGTGGGTTTTGTCCCGGTGGAACAAACTTTTCAACGATCAAAGGTAGATGCAGAAGCAGAACCAGTGCTGCGCTAGCTGACGTTGTTACAGTGAGGTCACTTGGAAACTCACGAGGGTAATCGCTTTTGCTCACTGACCTATGGAAACGAAACTCAGTGATGCTGTTATTTAGTTCCTCAAGAGTCAGCCACTTCACTTCACGTATCATGAAATACAGGAAGTGATAAATTTCCTTTGGTACAGCTCCTTCTAAAAGAACATGCATGGGGTCGTACAAAAGATCGGATATCAGAGAAAAGTGACTTATGTCGGACAGAACAGACCTCGAGTTTAACCCAAACTCTGCCGACAACTCCTTGCGTGCCTTTTTTGTTTTAGCGTTATCTAGCTGCCTCAGCTGGCAGGCAATTTCTCCCTCTGTACGAGGTGGGCACTCTGCAGTGTAGTGGTACTTGAACAATGACTTCGTGGGCACATTACATGTGCGACAAGCCAGACGCACACTCGGGCTGAAGGATTCTTTAAATCCACCGATGTTGTGGCAAGCCAGAGAATCTCCTATAAACGCGAGCAGAGTCCCGTAATAATTCCTGGGCCCTTCTTTTGTGACAATTTCACAGCCTTTCTCCAAATTGTTCACAGTGGAAATAAAATCATGGAGTAATTCACGTTTCGCTTTGCTTGATTTTAGAGCTTTTGAATGACCAACTGCTAGAAGAAAAATGTTGCTAACTTTGGACCTCTCCGAAGCGGGGATGTTAGCAAACGTAACATAAAACATTGTGAGCTTTCCGCGTGAGCCCCGCTTCATTCCAAGGGGGTTAGCAATCTCAACATCGTCACAATAAAGCAGGACTGCGATTGTGCTGCTCCCCTCTTTCGAATCACTGGGTGTGACTGGAATCGCAAGCCGTCTTTAAAATCTCTCAGCACTCCATCCACAGATTGTGTAAAAGGCTTGTCAAAATATTCAAAGAAGACCGGGTGGCTTAACAGGTGTTTCAGCATTGCCATAAATGGGACATAATAAACCTTATCGCCAGACACTAAGGTCAGCTCTTGTGGCTTCACGTAGGTTCCTCGAGACTCATACAAGGCCTTTCTTGAACTGTCGCTTTGAAGTGAGGAAACATCGACATCACAATCCAAAATCTCCAACACGTCCTGGATGCTCTCCACTACCGTGTTTACTACGTTCTGCGGGCATCTGTGATGTCCTTCAAGCTTTCTACACAAGTTTGAAACAATACCTGTTATATTTGCGTCAATACTGACGTCCGACTCCTGGAAATCACACCATTCCGTACCCATTTCAACATCATCCGAGTCACTATCTGACACATTGCCTTGTGCCAAGGGGTGCGACGTTTCTGCTTGAGCTATTGAAGAATGACACTCAGCGACATTTCCTGGCACTGCTACGCAGAGGGAAAATGATCCTTGTAGCTCGACATGTGAAAAAATTTTGTACCACATGAACTGCACGTCGGAAGGCACCTGCCCTTATGGAACCCTGTTATATGCTCACGAAATCTGCAGAAGAAAGCCGTAGAAAACTTGCACGCAACACAAGTGTGGCGACGAACCTTGGGAGTCAATCGACTGGGAGGGTTTTCCTTGCTGGTTTGTGGCAAGTCATTGGGCTGGATCCGAGTTGCTGAAAATTTCAAAGTGAAAACTGGTTAGTTGCCTGAATAAATTGAGCTTGTTCAAAACATTTTGAAACCAGGAAAATAATCCTTTTCTTTTTATGTTAATATTTTTTGCTTTATCAAAAATGCAGGCCGAGAAACTCTTAGCAGAAAATGGTACCTTTACGAGGGCCGTCAGGTATGGGGTTTTCGTCAACTGTGGCTGCATCCACTGGCGCCGTAGTGCACAATCCTAAAACAGTAGGGAGCATTTAATAAACCGAAATTTGTAATACCCTGCTTGACTAACCTTGGGATTGAGTAGCTGCATTCACTTGTTGCATCCCATTCTGTGCTTCGTCAGCCAAGGAATGTCCTAGCAAGCAAAAAATGAAAAAAGCGTTTAGGGATTTATGTGAGTTCATGCAAATATATATCTAATATATTCTCTCCACAATTTAAAAAAATGATTTGCCGAAATTTATTGTATTAGCTTTGTTACGTACCATCGCCAGTGCTGGTTGATTCATGAGCTTCATGCTGTACTGGCGACATTCGTGGTACCTTCGAAGCATCACAGCCATCTATAACGTACAAACAGGAGAAAGTTCTCGTGATCAAGGAAACAATTCTATTTCCAACGTTTTGCACTCTGCGCATTTCTTTTTTTTTTGGAAATTTGTTGAAAATTTGTTTGGTATGGCGCAGCTTTGTCTGAGAGGAAGTTGCACGCGAAGCTAAGCAGCTGGTCTGCAACATCAAACCTTTGTACGCTATTCTTCATATAATCACATCCAACCCTTTCAATACACTATCGTATACGGCCGCCCACATCCCATTTTTGAAACCGTCGTGTCCCACGTAATTAACGTTAACCTACACTGATGCCGTTCCAGTTATATTCTAGACATTAGCTAAAACGTCCTTCCTGACAATGAGCAAAACAAAAAGATACCTTCCTTGAAGACTTACTAAATGTTGTCATAAACACTGCCTCCCACACATTCCTGCAGATAATTCAGAACTTTCCACAAGACATGTTAAGGTGCTACACTGCGTTATTATACCCCCAGACCATGTAATACCACATTCATGTGTGCCGCTAAAACCGACGTTCGGCGCTAACTATTAATCGTTATAATAGTGTAAATGCATGTCAATGTGAGCGAAAACTTAAAAAACAATAAAAATGTCAGCCCAATTTTTTTGATAACCATGGTATAACAACCACCGTCTGTTACAGGAAACAAAAAAATAAAACGCAGCGAAAATAAAAAAGGGGGAGTGAAGTAACGAAATTACAAAGCTGTACTCAATCCAGAATTCTCCCTCGATTGACTGGAAAAATACACAAAACATTGATAACCAACTCATGGAGCCGCAAAGGTGTCTCAGTCCAGCGCCAGCAGTCGTCGAACACAAGCAAAAACAAAGAAAGAGACGCTGTCTGGGTTGAATTAACGTGTTCGTTTAGTGCCACAAACAAAACGATAGGTTAGCGAAGAAGTACGCATTCTCAAAATTTCTGCAGTTTTTTTCTGGTAGAAGGGAGATACAAAAGAACCAGCGCAATGCAGTGCAGGAATAAGAACGCCTGGCGCCATGAATTAATCACAGTCCTCCAGTGAACGGTGTGCCTCATAGCCCTGATAGCGTTATTGCATCAAACCCCGCAATGTGGAAAGGACCCGCGCCGCCGCTCAAATGACAGCAAATGGGCTTTTGTAATGGCTGTAAATTAAAACCAATTAGGCAGACCAACTCTGACTGATGTCTGCGCATTTGCTTGCCAGCCAGCGATCTAACTCCCCAAAGAGAAAACACGTGGCCGGCCGCGCAAGCCACTATCTTACCCGCCCCCAGAAATGTAACAAGCAACTGAGACGAAGGGATAAACTATCTCGATAGGAGGGACGTAACTCCTGATTACAGGTGCTAACGCTGTCGCTGCGTATCGTCTTATTTAAGCAAGGGGGCTACGCAGAAGTCGGGGAGACCGCGCAAGCTAATGTCTAATACCACCACAGAGAAAAGATAACAAAACACCGAGAGGGAGGGAAAGGGAGACAACTTCTGCATCGAGGTGATAACATTGCTGCGGCGCCATGCAAACCCCGAGACGTCTAAGTCAGCGTCGCTACTTTCCCGGTTATCGTTATCGTGTGCCGCCAACGGTGAAGCGAGCCTAATCACTTCCCAGCAGCAGCCACCACATTTTTTAAAAATAAAATTTACCAAGTAACACCTGCAAAAGATAAGGATTGGTTTAATGAGCTGTTACACCCCCAGGTAGTTTAAATAATGTATAAAAGTATTCTGCTCGCTCTTTTACGTGTGTACTGAGACCGCCAAGTTAACTGAGCGGCTAAAAACCAACACAACTTCGAAAAATTTGGTGCAAACACAGAGCATCCTTCTATTTAAACCTCACGAACAAACTCCAAGAATTTCTCGCTTCTGCCGTGTAATCAAGACTGTAATATTTAATACGTGTAATAAAGCCATGGGCCTATAGAGCTGAAGGCATCGAACAACTGCACAATGGACCACCACTCGTCTAAAAGTTGAAAGTTCAGTTCCAGAAATGATCTCCATTTGCGCGGCAGACAACCTAAGTGTGTGAACCTGAACCCTTTATTTTCCTTGCAGAAATATATTCCATTGAACAAAGTTAAAAATATGTGGTCTCCCTCTCGTTCGCGATTCGATCTACCTCATTTTCGCTTGTAAATGCTTGTCTTCGCACACACCTGTTCGCGTACGCGGTTCGAATCGTGAGTTATCTATCTTCATTCCAAGTCCGTTTTTCGAAAAGAGTAGCAAGTCAGAAATCTTGCATAATTTGCTGCCATTATAGCAATCGGTGAAAAGATGAGAATACATACCCAATGCGCTTAATTTCCCATGCGCTGTTGGTCCGTGGTCGCAGTAGCCACAGCGCAGTTGAGGTGAATCGGTGCGGAACGTTGCAGCCTCGACGAGGTACCCTAAGCACTCGCAATCTTCTTTGCACCGCCCTCGTAGGACACCCCACACGTCTCTGTTTGTCATGGATGTCATTATGGCCTAGGACGTGAGACGGAAAACATTACTTGTTTTTAAACGTGTATGTACATTTACAGAGTATACGACAAAACATGCATAGCAATTAAGGCCCGAAGAATACCCAGACCACGAAACAGCCAAACGACTAAGCGCTTATTGACAGCTCAGTTATTGCGTTGTCAACAAAAGCTTGGCGCTCCGCGCCTTCCGGTCGTTGCCCGCACTTTCATCGCACTTAAGCCATCATACAAGCTTTAAAAGATTACGAGCTGTTGGTATTGCTCTATGTAATGAATATGACCAGACATGCTTACCTTCCGGTACCTCCAGGACGGCGCGAAATGAACCGGGGAACGAAGAAGACTTAGAAGTTCTATACGTTGCGCGAACACAACATGGCCGAGCGCGGGAACAAACGTGCAGCACACAACGCGCGGCGACCTGCGGCTTCCCGACGAGACACAGGTCACGTGATTAATCACGTGGTGAAGCGCCCACGGAACTGGGGCGCGTAAAGGTTACAAGTTCGGTTTAGACATTACAAATTAGTGGTTACAACCGTTGCTCCGCAAAGTAACCTCTACGTTCCACGAGACCTTGGGCCGTAACCGTTATTCAAGGTAAAAAGGCTTGTAACGTTTATTGAATTGGCTTGTAACCGTTGATATAGAAGTTAAAAGCGTTTATAGGTAGACAGAAAGGTTACGGCATTTAGAGGTGTGATAGCAGCCTCGCGGCGGTTACGAAATATTTCGCACTGCTGCGTACTTCGCCGCTCATTCCGTTCCCGCTCCTCTTCCTCCGAAGAAATGTTGCCCCGATGTATGAGCGACAGCGGCAAGCGGACAACCGGCAAACACAAAACTCTGAACAGCTACCGCCTTCTATGAGCGACGGCGGCAACCAGAGTTTTGTGTCGACATTTCGTTGCGGGGGACACTAATCCTGGGAAACTAGCCCTTAACAGCTCCGCCGTAAAAAAAAAACAAGACATTCTGCTGTTTTTGGGTGGCATTCAGTTGTTCGAACGACGTTTCAGCAAACGCCGAATTTTTATCGAGATACACTTCAGCGAATGGTCGGACGCCGCGAAACGGCGTTTACGGGTGGGCAAGGTGGGTTGATATTTTTCTAACCAGCCACCGCAGGCTGTCGAAGCGAAGCGGCGTGAACGGAGAGGCACAGATTGGTTAACACGCGTCCCAGTCATTTGCTAAAACGTCGATTCGCTGAAATGACTAATCTTCTCTAAAACGTCATTTGCTCATGCGGTATGGACCCGCACTATATTATCATTTCATTGTAGGCTAACGTACTACGTTCTTTTGAAAAAGACTGCTTTGGAACAAACTACATTACGACCAAAATAGCTAGCTGGTGCATAACCCGGTGAACCCCTCAATGTGACAGATGGACGGAAATATGGTTCCCTCGTGCTGATAGACAAAGTTATCAAACTGTTTCCTTGATATGAGAGCGCAATTGTTTGCAGACACGCCATTTCCGACGCCAGCAATTTGATGAGACATATTTTTTCTATCTACCGGTGAGCTCCGCTCGTAAATTTCGAGTGCTTTCAACGCGCCCTCTTTGGAGAGCTCATCTTCCCCTCACAGATCCAATTGAAGTTGGTCTTCTTCCCTTCGTAAATTTGTTCCAGCGCACGCCCCGTGGAGCACTCCAACCTCATCGAAGTTAATCCCCGAAATTCGACGGAGCGAGCCGGAAGAAGACAGATGCTACGCCATTTCCTTTAACGCGGATGTGCGCTTGAGGGGTGAGGTCGTCGTACCATGCGGACCGTCGAGTAAGATCTGTTCGGACGCATCGGTATTTTTACGCGGGATTGTGACGGCCGAACGGTTCTACCTAGTGCACAGGCGGGTCTGGAGCGGAGAAAATCGTAAGCGCTAACATTCGTGATTCTTTAGAGGAAGAACGAAAAAAATGAACGACAGAAAACCTGATGGAACCAGGTGGCGTATAAATATTTTCATAACTGGTTGTTTACTTGTAACAGTGCATACCGCCGTCGTTTGTTCGTACAATAATGCAAGAAAAGACCAGGCAACTACCAGGCAAGTGATGGTTTGCTTCCTTTTTGTGTTTTAAAAGTCTTACCAGTGCCCACCCAGTGTCGCCTGTTCCTCTCGCTATTGGACAGTGTAAGTAGTGAGTCGTCCTTGGAAAGATCCGTTGGCTTGTTAACTGTAGCAGCTGCCATATTGAACGGTGGACCGCCTCCTCCGCGTCGCTTCAAAAATACCATCTTCTGCTCGTTGATTTGGCTAGGGGCCAACGGCGCTGATTTTTTCCTCCCTCGCAGATTTCTGAACGCGCCTCGAGTCTATCATCGACATTCACCATACGTCATTGTAAAATTTACGCGGCGGCGCCACATTCGCCGTGTGTACCCATTTCTTCTCGCTTGTTTTTGAAGTTTTTGCAGCTGGCGCGAACATTCTGTTCATCGTTAAGCTGACGCTGCCACCAAAGCTACAAGCGCGAACTAGTCCCAGCTCCTGACTTTGAGACGTGCATTTCTAGCGCAAGTGCTCGCTCTGCGGAAGATCGTTTCAGAAGCAGCGACATTGAGCTGTTGTGCTTGTGGCATCGGTGTCCTCCCTTCTGCCTATCTTATGTTCTTCTTCTTGTTTCATTGTTGTGGCCGGCAGAGCTCGCGCGCGCATGTCTTCAGCAGATGGTTACGCTTCCCTCACCTTTTTCGATGTTATATCGGAGTTATCGTAAGTAAGAATGGGATTTTGTTTACAAAAATCAGGTATCTTATTGTGAGTTAGTCATCCTTTCAAGAACAATCGAAAACAGCTCCACACAGCACTGTGTGAATGAACACTGAACACTTGACTAATCTGTGATTCCCACCTCTAATATTAACGCCCGTTTGTTTCATTTCTTCAGGACTGCTCCCATCGACGCCATCATAATCAGGACACACAGAGAAGAGGAATTTTCTGGCAAAACGTGCAAAATCACGGGCCCAAACATCTACCAGCGCTCTTGGAACGTGTACGAAACATCAATGGTGAGGAAGTCAGGACTCTTGCAGCGAAAATATGAAATGTTACAGGATCCCTCATGTATTGGTCACCGAATATAAATATGAGACTATACCGTACAGGGCCGACACCATCTAGAATAATCACAGCCTGTGCAACTAGAACTCTGACGTCATCACGGTGACATTGAGCGAATACACAGATTGGAAACGAGTGCTGTGTCAGGGCTCGGAGGGGCCTCGTGTCAAATCAACGCATTGTAGGACGTCCGGCATCGGGCTCGGGTTCAATCGTCCCATCCAACAGTGATGACGTTCTATGGCGAAATGGGAGGTCGTTCGCAGGCATTGATTGATCGAGGTGGTGCTGACAGCGTACTCTACATTACCTGTATTTTGTGCGGTCGAGAAAAGGAGTAGCCTCGCTTCATGGTCATATAATTTTCGTTTTTATCATATAAGAGTTAGAAGTACACCACATGTCACGTGGCCGAATATAATACTGAATCGCTTTGGTTTTTGACTGAAGCTCTGATAAAACTGTTTCTGTCTCTGCTTGACGTTGATCGCGTGACGATCTGACGCAAAAAACCACCAAGATTCCTTCACGCGTTCTATGATTTCGAAATTTATATTTAACCGCATTCTTCTATGGTGGCTTCTGTATGGATCTAACGAAGTTCGATTCCTACAAGTATATTGCTGTCAGATGAAGAGTGCAGTGCATGCACAGAGCGATTCTTCGAGTACGCCAAAGTGACTGTCACACGCGGTTGTCCTCAAGAAGCTCAACTCTGTGTCAACTGTTTTAAGCTACGTTGTCAAGGCTAGCGCCGCCACCAGAGTGGTTCAGCCCCGTTGCTGCCAAAGAGGACGGGGCTTCGTCTCTCGTCTCATTCGCACCGCTCGCGTTCGAAGTAGACGTGTTGGAGCACTGCGAAAGCAACGCCAGCGTTTGCAATTGATCACAAAATAATTTATACTGAGTGTAGTTGTGTTAAAGTATGCACAACGGCACTGCGCACTTAAACATGCGATACAGTTCAAATACGGGGAAAAAACACTGGAGATATAGGTCAATGAGGGACCCAAAATAAAGTTGTTGTTTCTTTTTTGTGTGTGTGAAAGAACATACTGATCAAGCAGAAAAAAATGAAGTCATTCACATTTATAAAAAACGAATTTATTATTGCAGGACGGAGTGGCACTAACCATGTTCGGAAGATTAAGGTCGCTTCCAACGACAACGGAACTAACAAGAATTGCAAATACTATATAACTAAGCTTCTAAATATTATATTGTCACGAATGACAATTGATGAGGCGACGAAAACTGATGCAAACTAAACGTTTCATGGAATGAACTTAGGCCCAAAACAAAATAGAAAAAGGCGTTCGTCGCAGGCGTCGATGGCGGTGAAACAGCAGGATCGAACTCTGGGGCGAGGCTGACTCCGGCTTGCCACGCGGAGCCCCTTACGTACACGCGTGGGCTAGTGGAACATTCGGCGTAGAACATCCGGAACTCCATCAGACGGCAATGTTCTCGAACGTACGAGAACGCCAAGTCGATAGAATAAATAAAATGACATTTCGCTGACTGCAATCGAACCTATACCTTCCGCTCAAAAGTGAAGCGCTGTAACCATTCGGCCACGCACGCACGCACTAACTCGGCGACGCGCGTGGCAACGTAATATTGGGAGCAGTAGTAGGTGCACACCGTAAAAGTAGTGAGCACCTACTACCGCCATGGTGACTGTTTTACGCGATATCGAGAGCTTGGAAACTTACTCTTACACTTAGAAGGCAAGTCGGGGGACTCGTCGAAAAGCGAATTGGCCTTCGTTCTCATATTGTGAAAGAGAAATGAATCGTAGCTCAGAACTAATTTACTCCTTAAAAAATATTTGTTCTTTAACCCTAGAATATTAAGTAAAAAAAGAAGACCATGGAACAGGAGACGGGAAAAAGTGGCTTATGGCGGCGTCGCAGTGAGTCGATCATTACCTCACTGAGGTTTATTTTAATTTCCGTTATATTACCGCAGGTGGAAGCTCTGGACTATGTGCAGAGCCGGCAGGTTCAATTCAGCCGGCGACTGCTCATGGTGTCGTTTTCAATGGCCGTTGTTTTGTCCTGGCCGTTGCGTCCAAAGATCGATGAGATGTTCTACCAACCCGGAGAGCCCTGCTCGAACATTCGGATTTTTTCTATGTACGAGGTAAGTAACTTGCTCATTAGTGTGAGTGATTCATTCTAAGCACCATGATTAAACGGCTGGCTTTTGGGCTTGGACAAGCGTTCGAATGGTGCACTTTCACTCCTTTTTAGGCATAAAATAATTTTACCAAAGCCCTCCCCCACACCTGACCCCAGAGTTTTGTCTTTCCGTCCATCCATCCATCTGCTCGTCCGGCCATGCATTTTCCGGTAAATCTTGCGGGAAAATAAACGTCAATTCACATGAGGTCCCGTGACCCCTACACCAAGTGGGAACCTTGACGTTACGTCACCTATAGGTCAATTTCAGTTTACCCGCTAGATTTAGAGGAGAAATTGACGTGGACTAAATACCAAGTTGGATTTTCTGTTAAGTTCAACGGTGAAGTTGTCGTGACGACGCCACGTGACCTCTGAAAAATTTATTTTCTCCTCTGAATTTATCGTTGAAATATAAAACTTGCCTACGTGGACGTCGCCATCTAAAATTGCGGAACTTCCGGTATGTGGGAAACATCGTTTGGCTCTTTCCCCACCACCGAGGGATCTCTCGTTCTAATCTCCAATGTCTATCATTCTCGTTTTGGCTTTTCCATATTAATTAACTTGTTCTAGGTTATGATGCCTTTCTTTCATCTTGAATACCGGAGTTGTCAATGACATAACTGGGGACAAGGGTAAACAAAATGCTTCATACGCCACGTGACACAGCAATTTCTTCTCCCCATCTTATCCCTCTCTTCCCTTCCTCAACCCTTTCCCCTTCCCCGCCTCCTAGGGTGTCCTCCCCGTCTGCTTTCCTCCTTCAGCTGAAAGTCAGCGCTCTGTGTGTATACACCTTCTCTGTCCGTGCTTTTTTTTTTTTGCGCTATTTTTACCCTTTTACAATGCTACACCACTAGCCAAACTTACCACAGTGCTTTCCTTCTCCTTCCTCCTTCTCCACCTGCGTCCAATTCTCTACAGCTCCTTCCCTCCCTTTTTCTACCCTTTCCACATTCTTCCACGGTGCCCTCCTTCCTCCCCCCCCTTTCCTTTCCTTGTTTCCTCTTTACTCCTTCCTTGTCCCTGGACAAAAAAATTCAGTTTCACTGCTGAATTTAGCGGTGAATTTTACGACACGTGAAACTGTAATCGCCTCTCCTACCCTCTTAGTTAATTTCCTCAATCTCCTACAGTGCCCTCCCTTCACATTTATTTTATTTCCCCCTGTCCGCTGCCTTGTCACGTGACACACCAACTTAGTTTCTCCGAAATTAATAAGAAATATACGTTGTTCACTCCGGAACGACTGCTCAATGTTTTCTGAAGAGTTGAAACGATCACTTTTAAACAGTGTTGTGCCGGTTTCCGAAAAAAAGTTACGAAATAGCGTAACTCTTTAGTTTGGTAAAAATTAACGGGTTACTTTTACGTTACTTTTTACGTTACATTACTTTTTACAAACGTAACGATATACTGTTACCGTTACTTTTCAAAAATAACGAACGTTACTTTTACGTTACTTTTACGTTACTTTTACGTTGTTTGCGAGCACATATGTTTGGCAGAGATGTAGGATAAGCCCCCTTAACAAGCTTCTATAAAGATAGACATTTACAAAGTGGTTTCGTAGTGTTTTGATGCGCGAAGCAGCTTAATTTTCGGCATGCAGAGTAGGCATTGAAACTGTAAATTACCTGATTCCGTCTCCTTTAGTTGATACATTTATTTCAGACCTGGCCATGGCGACGGAGTTTCGTTATTCATGTCCATCTCACACGCAGAATAAGTCGGAGATGGTAGTCAATCGGCTTTTATAAACTACAGCATGCGAACGGGGACTGCTGGAACACAACCAGCCAACCAACACCCCTCATCTTTACGCCGGTTTTAGTAACACTCCGGTTCATACTATTACCAGAGACTGATTTACTTCACTATGTGGAACAAGACACCGGTTACCAGCACACCGGTTATAATCACTTCCTGCCTCTTACCAACCGTAACTCTTAGTTTTTCGCGAAAAAAAAAATGTTTCGTGTTTGTAAGCTTTTTTTACAGGTTTAATTTTTTTTATAATGTTTTATAATGACCTTAGGGAATTAAATAGTAATCAAGCGAAAGATTCTTCTGCGTTCAAAAGTGGGTGAGGAACTTTCAGGCAGCAAGGGGAGAGCGAAAATAAAAAAAATTCCACAAAGTTTTTTTTTTTTTTTTGTAACTAGAGAAACGGGCAAGTCGCTTCGCCACTAGTTGTCCACTGTTGTAAACGGATGTCTGCTGCTGTTGTAAACGGACCTCTGCTGCACAAAGCAGTGTTGGAAAAGGAGGGAGGGAAGGGGGCTGTAACACAGTCGTTCGTTCAAGCCTTGTAAATAGTGACAATATGAAAACAAAAAGAAGGACGAACGGAATTAGCTGTAGCCGAAGATATTTTTTGCCTTCGAAAAGTGAGTTTTTTTTTAAAGTTTACTGTGACGGATGCTGGTTCCGTGCAGCGATAAGCTTGTGCAGGACTTTGAGATAGATGGGTGAATAGATGGACTGATAAGTGAAAAACCCACCGTTTTAGGAAATCGAAGGACCAAAAGTCTTAGCAGCAAGATACGGCATTACCTGGGCATTGCGTGCTCTAGCGCAAGTAGTTGCCCCTCGAGCAGAGAAGCTGGATCATCCACTGAGCTTAGTGACCTAAATTTAGTTCCCCTAACGTCTCCAGTTTTATGCACAAGATTGCTATTCTAAACGTTAGATCCGGCGTCGTGATCTTTTCCCAAATACCAAATGTATTTCACCAGTTTTCGTCGAAAGTAACGAGAAACGAGTAACGTAATTTGATAGCCGATACTGTAAAAAAGTAACGAAAATACTTTACTCGTTAGTGATTCAGAATACTAACGAGTACGTTACTGCGTTAGCAAAAATATAACGCGTTACCACTACCGTCGCTACTAGTAACGCGTTACCTCCAACACTGCTTTTAAATGACAGCATTCCATGCGTTACGGTACTTCAAGGAAAAAGGTCACTGTGAATGTTTACACCTGGTGCACCGCTAAAACCAAAACAGCAACAAAAAAGAAAAGCACAGAGAGGGTTAGCATCTTAAAGTGAACTGGCTCTAGTCGCTAACACTCACAGCATGCAATTAATGAGACGTCGGCATAAGCAAACACAAAAGCAGAGGAATGAATCCTGAAGGAAGGACCACGAATATATCATCCCTGGTTCTTCCCGCGATTCTTCATTCTAACGACACATGTTTCGACAGCAGAGCAGGAAAATAACGCAAATATAGGGCTGAAAAGATGCATGCATCAACGGTAAAGGCCGGTTCAGACACTTGCGGTTGAGTGCGTTTGACTGCGTTGCGGCGAGAACCGAAAGCGAGTCACCGGCACATCTGTGCTTCGTATGAAGCGTGGAATCCAATTCAAGGAATCTTCCTGGCACGCGATATAAGCAGCAGGGATGTACTGGTGTCTCGCTGCCGCAACGCAGTCAAACGCAGTCAAACGCAACTGTGTGAACCGGGCTTAACACACTGCGATGTCATTGTGCACGCATGAGGCTGTCTTTGTATTGTGAACTGGTTTAGACAGCAGGTAGTTTGTCTTTCTCAACTGGGCGATGTCCCTCAGGAAATGAGCAATTCAGCCGGTGCGCTAAGACTGCTAGCCTGCGGTCTTTCACGTGCGTCACGCAGTAGCGATTTCAAGAACGCGTGCCGGTACGATGCGTAACCATGAACAAGAACGGGCAGGGGTGCGTATTTAACTCAGGATCCCTGTGCTCTGCAGCGCGAGCTTTCGCCCCACGTGCTCCGATCTGATACGCGTCAGTTCAGTGAACAAATAAGCATGCTGTGTGGTAAGGTTCGGGAAGGTATATTGACGCCAACGTAAATGCTTATTGTGGATTTTTCGCCTTTTTAATGGTGAAGAGCACCTTGCAATTTACTCTGGCGAAGTGAAGTAGTTAAATAAAATATCGAGAACTAAGTGACCATAAATGCCCACCTATCAATTAGGTTTGCGGTGATTTCTAACCGAATTAATTAAAACATCAAAAAGTGACAAACGAGAACGAGATAACTGGTTAAATACCTTGCATAACTCTAGTAAAATATTGTCTTTTTTTAAATCTGATTTGCGTATGTCTGAAATCTCAGGGAAAACAAATACTTCTTCCGATTGCGCTGCACGAAAGCTTTCAAAAATCTGCACAGATAATGAACAAAAAGCTTTTTTGGTAGATCCCCAATTCGACATGAAATGCATAGCATTCAGTGGACCGCAGTGACGTCAGGGTGTTACGTGACGAAACATTGTTACCTGATAATCTGTAAAGCCACATGGTTACAGGAGCACCTAACGTAAGGAACGGTCATGTGGGGTCACAATATCAAGTGACGTGACGTCATGATGTAACTTCATGGTGTTACACGTAATCACGTCAAGTGAGAACACAAAGCCACAGCATCACGTGACCACTTGGAAGTCACGTGGTCCAGTGACGGCACGGCACGTGGGCACATGATCCAGGTGTCGTGATGTCAGGTTTTGATGTCACGCTATAACGTAACCTTCCATCACGTGACCAGGTGCCGTGATGTAAGGTGACGTGACGCCACGGTGTAACGTGACATTAAGTGGTCACGTGACGTCACGATGAGGCAAGAGTCTCGCGTGACCTCAATGTGTAACTTGGCGTCACGGCGTAACGGTGTCACGTGACGTCCATGTCACGTAAAATGCGATGCACCGAGAGTTTCCTTCCTGAGGGACTCGTCACTGTTTCTGCCACACGTCCATACGGCAACGTCTGTAAACACCTGAAATCATTAGTGCTGCCTCAAAATCGAGGAAAGATGGGGAGACTAAAGCGCTCAATGAATTTGAATTTTATGAACAAGTACCGCCAAGCTGGTGCATGCCGGGAAGCATTTGAGCCAAATATGGCGCAGCGTCGCCGCCATCTACAGTAGACCAATGGTAGCGCGCTCGCAAAAGGCTGCGTGTCACCGGAAGCCACAGAAGAATAATAGAAGCGTGCGCGTCTGGATATGGGATGCTCCATGAACCAAAAATGGCGACGCGTCGCCGGTATCCAATAGAAGCGCCAGCGGCGCCATGAAACGATGGCGGTACTTGGGTAAGCCATGATATCTAGCACTTCTTGAAAACTAATAGCCCCGAGAAGTTTGCGTGGCTCCCCCTTATGGCGAACCGGGGGTGGGTCACGCCGAAGACAATTTTTTCTCGACTCGCCCTGCTGGCCTTGTGGAGGCTGTGACGGCGTTAGCTGTCGGCACGCCCGTTTTCTATTTAGTCTTTTTTGTGCGCGTTTTTCGTAGGAAGTGTGAATCTTCATATTTGGTTTTATTATTGGTATGGCCTGTAGCTGCAGGCGAAACTTTAAGCAGTATTTCAATCATGGTTGACAGGGCAGGCAGCGCATAAATCACAGCTGCTATGTCAAAATCTAGAAATGTGGCCTCATGCAGGAGCATCACGATAGATTTACATCTCACAAACAATGCTGCTGATGGTCTTAATGAGTTGACAAATAATGCATACTATTTCATGTTCTTTTTTTTTTCACTTGTATCTCTGCTTCCAAACAAAAACGACGAAGCAGAAAAGCTGCTTACTGCTCGAGCAACGTGCTAAATATATAGTCTAGACCATGGAGGGAAAATCACAAGTGAGACAGCCCAAGCACAGGGGGCAAAAAAGAAAAAAACGAACACAGGCATACAGTAATAACTATTTATTTACATCTGTTTACATTGCTCGCATTTGACCTTTGCTGGATTCGGATAGTCTTTCAAAGAACTCCACTGGTGGTATCTGTAGACTTGTTTATAATGTCTCTCAAGAAATGTACAACAAATTTAAGTGAAGGTGTCAAGCCCGCTATTAGGCCCCTCTCGACAATTTATGCTTTACAGGCTGTAAAATTGAGATATTAGCAAAATGAAATTGTACTGAAGCTAAAATTGCCGAAGCTTTCTTACGCAAACTTTCAACTTCCACAGGTTTCACATTTTCTGCTACTAGTGCAGCGTCTTCCACTAAAGTGCCGTTCGAATGCTTGCTGTTCCTCCTGTTTTCCTCTGTTGTCAGAGAGTCTAGTTCTAGGGCGTTTGGAGGCTGAGAAAAGTTTTGGGAACCTGCAGCACTGCCTCTTTACCTGGAAATGACAATTGAAGCTAGAAGGTGTATTTTCCTATACACAAAGCTTGAATAAATAGAACAAAAATGTCAGGAAAACCTACTAATATTTTAAATTAGGGAATTATATTGCGGTGCATATTTTAGACAGTTCAATACAATATCTCATACAGGCAACTGGGTCATTTCGGCCGTTTTTTTTTTCTGCTATCATTCAAACACATTTCGAATAATTCTGCGTGTTCTATAAAATGAAACATGCCTACATACGTGTACGAACTGTATTATTAATTCACGAAGAAGCTACATTTATGTAAACCCCGTTCCACGAGCATTTCAAACACGCAGAGTCAGGACCGCGAGCTGATTTGCCGACCACCCAAAAGCCTTCGATATAAATGCCATTTGAAATGCCCACAAACCGGGGTCTAATATTCTCCTAACTCATGATTATGCAAGGAACAGAATTTTAGCGTCTAAAGCACTCACGCCGCCGCTTCATCGACCCCTCGCACGACCGCCTTATATAGTCTTGACGGACAGGGAGGTTCACTGTCGGAATTACCTCCGCCGATAGCTTTCGATACTTGCATCCAACTTATAAGGGTAAAAGTGACAAACGCGCTTAGACAAGGCAAGGAAGCACGTCGGTATTAGATTTATTTAGCGTCTTGTACACCGGGTCAACGAAGGCCCGCTCCTCGAAGTGCTTGCGACACACGACGGCCGATGTCGACGGCGCCTTTTTCCATAGTTCGATTGTCCATGCTTTCTTTAACCTCGATGTCTTCGGGCTGTAAAAGCTGATACCGTCCTCTTTTGGGGATTTTGCAATGCGGGAATAGAGAGTAGGTCAGCATGATCGCAAACCAGGAAACGGGGGCAGGGAAGCGAGCCGGTTGCGAGATCGCGAAGTGGAGTCCTTCCCCTGACGTCACTGTACACATCACCTAATCGGGGTGCGGCGACCGCAGCGACGCTTGTGTTCGCTCTCAGGGCTAATACTCCGTTCACCCCTTAGCTGTGAGTGCAGCGGGAGCTACGTGCCCGCCGCAGCTCCCTCCCTTTCATCACCCTACCGGGCTACCTGCGCATGGGTGTGAGCGATAGCGTGATGACGTGGCGAAATAGATGTGTATGCCAAACACCTCCTAGACAGCTTTAAAGGGGTCATGAAACGATTTTCCTACTTCTTCCTCCTTAGCTTTAATCCTAAACTCAAATGCGAATTGTGAAATCACGTGGTCGTGACATTCCTTCGTCACCGGTGCGATGACTCCAAGCTTCCACCGTGCTTTTTATGCACACCATAGAGCTTGTCTTTCCCCAGTGACGATAAGTTCTGTCAGGGCACTCATTGGCCACGAACGCGAATCCAAATATTCGTCGACGGATTGATTGTTGACGAGCGCATACGTCCGAGTGACGCAGTTCTCGTGTCCAATGCGTGAGCTGGGCTCTGCTGACGTCAGTTTGGCGCCGGTGACGCGCCTTTGGAACCGCGGATGTATCACAGTGAAAAGGCGGAGAGTTTTCGAAGGCAAGAAGGTACAAAATAGTCCGCTATATTTTCAAATGTTCGTACCGAAAAGCTGGCTTTTGACTTTCTAGCCTCTTTTCTTTTGGCCAACTAAACGATATGCGATTAGTAAAGTCCCACTTTAAAATCATTCATCCCAACCCAAAATTCGATTCATGGGCCTTTAAGCCTGCGCATTACCTCACATGACGTCACGTCCGCGGGTCCCGCACGGGCGCTGATTGGATGCGAGTGCCGCGTCAGCGTTCGCGTGTGACTATGATATGAAATGAGCCCCACGCGAAGGCTGACACCGCACTGGTATCCAATTAGTGCCCAGGCCGGACCCCGGACCCGACGTCATGTGACGTAACGCGCAGGCTTTGCTGTCTATTTGGTGTTGGTATGACCCGTCCAACGAGGAGGTAGCTTTCATCCCGGCCTCAGCTTAGTGGTGAACGGACCAGGCGGAAAGCGCTAGCAGTGTGCAACCCACTGTTCTCAAGTCCCGATCACGCTTTAGTTGGAGGCGTGATTTACACACTAGCACAGGAAGTGGGGCCAACGTGGACCCCTTGTGGGAAAAGAAGGCTGGGCAGCCCACGACATACTCCCGCGCAGACTTGGGAAGAAATCTGTTACAAGTAGCGGAATACTTGTAATTCGTTACTTTTTAAAGTAATTTTGTAATTGCCACTTTACTTTTTTGCAGTAGTAATTTGTAATGTTATTCCGTTACAAATTATGGTAACGGATTACTTTAACTACTCGTTACTTTTTAAAAACATGAATATGGTACAGAAAGAGACCAAGAAATGGTCCGGGACCAACCGCTCGACCAAAGTTCAAAAATGAGCACTCGGGCTCATGCAGTTTTCAGTACTGCTGTTGACGTGCGCGAGCAAAGCGTCGCTGTGGTCGGCCTTCCACAATTGGCAAATGCTGACTATGACGTCAGCAAAGGGTTTTTTTCGACGAAAATAAGAGGAATGGAAGAACTTCAATTTTGGCGCTGTTGGCAGCGTTTGTTTCAGAGCGCAATGATTTCAAGCTTGCACTATGCTCATTACAAACACTATTTAGCTTGTTGTTCGCAAGGTAATGACTTCACTAGAGGAAACCATAGGAGGGCGCCACCGAAACACCTAGCCGCTAAAAAGGAGTAGTCACTGGCGGCCATAGCTGTGTGCAAGACTGCTGAGCGCGTACTGACGGAGAGCTTTACAGTTTTTCTGCAACGTGCATTCTGCATCATCAAGATTGCCGGTCTTAGCAGCCAAATAATGTTAGCTCGTTCTGAGCTTGCGCTCTAAACATCGCCCTCAAAATTAAATAAACTGACAGTGTGTCAAAGCTAGAGGCAGGAGAGCGCAGCTCTGATCTGAGACGTTCTGCTTACTCTTGAAAGACCCGTTGGAGCTTTCGCAAATCGGTTCCTTGCCTCCAAATCTCCTAGCGGAGGTAGACACTGCTACTAGACGCTGCTACTGAGCATTCGCATCGCTAGCTTTATCTGCAGGATTCCAGGGATCTTTTCCACTCACAGTAAGCTAGGGCGATTGCGGATGTTGTTACTGCTTTCGCTGACTTGTCAGCTTACAGGTGAACGGAGCGCACCCAGATTTTTTTCTCTTAGATGCAATATTTTATTTTACAAGGACTACCGTAATACGATGGTATTAAAATCGGAAAGTAGCGTTGGAGAACACTTTTGAAAAAATCATAAAGAGTTTCAATTGTTTTCTTGAGAAATGTACGGAAAAAGTAACGTGAAAGCAATTTGTAACGCAACGAGTAAAGTAATCCGTTACTTTTCAGCAAAAGTAATTTGTAGTGGTAATCCATTGCATTTGAGGCTCGGTAATTTGTAATTGTAATTCACTACACTTGTAGTAACGAGCACAAGGCTGCTCCCGCGTGTCACACATCATTTACGTGAGGGCGAAGTTCGCAGAGATGCGGGCAAAGCGATGGAAGGCCAACTTGGGCAGTGCACCAAGTGCACCAAGGAGTGTGCTGCACCCACAGTACCCTCTCGGGTCCTAAATTGGCTACGCGTAGGCATGCCCAACTTGGACTGCCTGTGCAATTCAAAATATGGCACTTTCCGCTAATATTGCAGATCTGTTATTCACGTGCTGAAAATTTAACATTACTCTTTGGTTTAGTTTGATATCGAATCGCCAATAATTGTAACGTAAGGTGTGTGAGAGAAATTAATGCGTTGATAAACTTTAGTACAATCTTAGTACTGAGTGTATATGTAGGAAAGGTCGTTTTATGTGGTGTGGAAATATTTACTCAGATTATAAAGTTCTCGCGTCAATCCAGAAAGCGCGTATGGAGTTGTCGGTGTTTTTTCTAAAACTTGGTGTCTGTACACGGTTCGAGCTGTCTATAAATTACGATTACCTGCCCAAAAGGAACTGTATAGAAATGTGCTGTTTTCTGTTACATTTAATAAACATGAAATTATAAATGTTCGATGTTCTTGGTCAAGATGTTTATCAATATATCAAACCAGCGGCATTGATGGAAATATAAAAATGGTGATAGGTTTTTTTTTCAGTAATCATATGGAGAAAGATGGGCATGCCCAATTCGGAATGCACTGTAACACTCCACATGGGTGGGGAATTATAATACATCCCCCGCTATCTGGGGACTGATGAAATTATGAAATATATAAAATCGTCTGGAAAATTAGGAAATGACTCGAAACGACAGAGGTTCTTTGGGGTACATCATGTGAATGGCGCACGTGGGCTCAATGTGGGTCCCATGAGGGTGGCCCATGTGGGCTGTCCACGCCAACTACATGCCCTCTGGGCCCACGAGAGAGGCTTCAAGTGGGTTGCCCAAGTAGGCCCAATGTGAGTCCCACGAGGAGAGTTCATGTGGGATTCCCAATTAGGTCCCTTGTGCATCCCCGAGGGCTAGCTATGTAGCGTGCCCCAGTGGGCTTCACATGGGCCCGACATGCAAAACCGACGTGGGAATCACGTGGGCTGCCGAAGTGAAACATACGGTGGCCCCACTTTTAGAACCAAGTTTGTGCTACTTGGATATCACCCACTGTTGAAGAACCTCCAGCAGGGTCGAGTTGGAGGCGGGCCGAATCAGGCATCCCAAGGAGCGGGGCAGGGTCGGTTAAGACTGAGAGTCAACGCGCGCGTACTGGGTCGGAACCCAAAAGGTGGGCTGCTCAAGTGCTCTAGTGGGCAGAGACGAATATCCTAAGGTCTGTTCCAATAAAACCTAGGCGTTTAACACCACAAATATTTATGACCACGCCTTAAAAAAATCAACTTCAGAATATCTCAAAACGCACACTCCATGTTCAACTCCTCAGCTACGGCTGTTGCTCTTGAAGCGAGCTGTCTTCTCTTCGTAAAAAAATACCTGGGTCTCATTTCTTTCACACGCAGATGTGTCAACACAATACGATGTTCCGCGGCAGCGTGGACCCAGACTCGTAGTGTGATGCTAGGCTACACCTTAAGTTTCGAGTACACCGTAGCTTACGACAGTCCCAGCACTATCAATACGAAGGTGAGTGTCACAAATACTTTCAGAATATTTTTAATTGGTGTTCTGATTGGTAAATTTTCCCAGTCTTGGGTAGTAACGCGTTACTGTAACTTCGTTACTTTTTTGGTAACTTGCATCTGTAACGAGTTACTTTTTAAAAATGTAACGTGTAACTCTAGTTTTATTACTTTTTCTCAATAAACGTTGAAAGTAACCATGTCACTCTCGTCATTACTTTCCAGTTTTTTAATGAATAATATTGCCACACGCAACGGCAAGCGAGCGCGTGCGTGGCCGAGTTGTTACCGCACTTGATTCTCGTGCGGTAGCCCAGGGTTCGATTCCCGGTAGCGCCGTGTCTTTTATTTATTCTTTCAATTTAGATTTCTGGCAATTTCGAGAACAGTGTTGCTTGTTCTATGTTAGAATGTTCTACGCGCCGAATCTTCGAGGCCGATTGTTCAGACGTCCACGCGTGTACAAATGCGGCCCCGCGTGGCAAGCTGGAGTCAGTTTCGCCCTAGCGTTGAACTCTGCTGTTACGCTGACTTCGACGCCCGCGACGCTCTGCTTTCTTCTGTTCCCTTTTTTTATTTTTGGCCACGAGTTCGCCTCATTAAACGTTTCAGTTTTCTCAGTTATTCCTTTCTTTTGTCACCTCGTCATTCGTGACATTTTGGTGGAGGTGCAGGTACCGGATTCCCCTGCAGCGTACCCCTACGAGGGCCCGCAGTGCAAGTCCGACTCCAAGCCCACGAAAAACCACCGAAGGCACTACCGAGATCCGGTTCAGTCGTCGCACCCAAGGCCTACACCCGGAATTTGGACTTCTGCCGCCCAAGACCAAGCAGCCAACGAGAGGCCGACGATGGACGACCAACAATCACAGACCCCGACCGCCGCCGGCGTCATCTACCTGCCCGTTGACCAAGGGACCCCGACGATCTTCCGTGGCGAGACCCATGAAGACGTGGAGGACTGGCTTCTGCACTATGAACGTGTAACACGCCATAAAAGATGGACAACTGAGCAGCGCCTCCAAAACCTCGACTTCTCCTTGGAGGGTACCGCGAGGCAGTGGTTCGAGAACTACGAGGCGTCGCTTACGTCGTGGGACACCTGTATCGCCGGCCTGATGGAGACATTCACAAACCAGACACGACGACAGCGAGCGGAATACTTCCTGCAAGTACGAACACAAGGCCCAACGAAACTGTCTCCAGCTTCGTTGAAGACGTCCTCCGCCTGAGCAGCCGCGCCGACCCTCAGGCCACTGAGGAGAAGAAGCTGCGCGTCTTGTTGAGAGGAGTGAGGAGTGACATCTTCGGTGGCCTTGTTCGCAACCCACCAACTGCTGTCGATGAATTCGTTGCCGAGGCAACTAGCATCGAGCGGGCCCTGTCAATCCGAGCAAGCCACTACAACCGACTCGCCGGAACGCCGGCTGCTTCGACGCTGACATCTTCCCGATTCGACGAGGGCGGCACCAGCGCTGATAATTTTCGTGCAAGTGTCCGCGACATCGTCCGGGAAGAGCTCAGGAAGCTGCTGCCTGCTGCCAACCAGCCGGCTTCGCTGCCGATAGCCGAAGTGATACGGGAAGACGTTCAGCGGGAAATTCAACCGGAGGCTCCTGTCAGCGTAGCAGCACCCGAGGAGCCCACCCTAACCTACGCCGCAGCGGCCCGACGGCCACCGCCTCCTCCTCAAGCCTATGCCGCGCCGCCCCGACGTCAGTCTCCTGCGCCAAAGCACGACCGCCACCACGATGTCCAGGTCCAGTACGCCTGCCAGGAGGCCCGCGCACCCCGGAAGACTGACGTGTGGCGAACGCCCGACCGACGCCCTCTGTGTTTCCACTGAGGAGAAGCAAACCACACTTACAGCCAATGCCCTTACCGACGACTCGGGCTGCGCGGTTTCCACCCGAATGACCCACGCCCCTGTTATAATGAACGCCCTCGGAGATCGACGAGTACCTGCGATGTCCTCAGTCACCCGAGCCTCCCCGCCGAGAGTTCGGGTCGCCGTCGCCACGACGTCGAGCTTCGCCGATGCACCGACCTCGACGTGAAAGCCTGTCACCCCTCACTCATCGCAGGGGAAACAAGCAGCGGCAACCCCCGGAGGTAGAGTTGCCGAAGACGACTGACGCCAAGATCCTCCACGAACGTCGGAGGGCCCCCACTCGAAAACTACCAGAGACCAAAACGACGCCCCTCCAACGGTGTCCAACAACCTAAACGTTATCATAGACGGACACGACGCGACGACACTCGTCCACACCGGAGCAGACTACTCCGTTTTGAGTGAGAGGCGTCTCCGGCGTCTTCGAAAAGTCACGACGCCATGGGATGGACCTCAAATACGAACCGCCGGAGGGCACCTCATCACACCAGTCGGGAGATGCACTGCTCGCGTAGAGATCCATGGTGAGACGTGCCTTGTCAAGTACGTCGTTCTGCAAGACTGTTTGAGAGACGTTATCCTCGGAATGGACTTTCTCTCCGAGTATGGCTCCGACATCGACCTCAGGGCAAACCAATTCACGCTGCGAAAGCCTGTTTTGCTGCCGGTGGAGACCAACACGACGTCAGCCGCGATTCGAGTTATCGCCGATCATGTGCACCTGCCGCCGCGGTTGAGTATTTTCGTCACCGTCATAACCGTCGCAGCCATGCACGGTGAAGCTTTTCTGGAAGGGAGCATTCAACTGCTCCTTGAAAAAGGAATTGGCGTCGCACGAGGCATAACGGATCTCCAAGAAGGACGTACAACTGTTCTCCTGACAAACTTTCGAGAGGAGCCGCAGCACCTAACGAAGGGTACCACTGTAGACCACATCCAGGAGCTTCAAACGCCAGCTGTGGTCGCCGAAATCTCTGAGAAAACTGTTTCAAAAGGCGTGTTACCGAACGTAACTAGTTTAATGTTTGCTTAATGGTTACAATGTGGACGGCATCTGCGTCCGCCATGCTCGCCGGTCTCTTCGTCTAGGAGAGTAGAGGTGGGGGGGGGAGGCCGTACGTCACCGTATTGCTTGGGTGGTGGCGCAATCTGTCGGCTCATCTTGTAACATCCTCCTTTGTTTAAGTAGGGACTACCCCACAATAAAGTCTTGAAACTTCTTTGGTAGAGCTGCTGTTCTCTTTGGGCGCGTAGGAGTACAGATTGGGGAGAGTTGGTGGTCAGGCTCGTAAGTCTCAGGTACTGGTGTCGTGTCTGGTTCGCGCTGAGGGGAACTTTTGACCTGGGGTGTTCTGTGGTGCTCACGATCGTCCTGAGAAGTTGGGACATCTGCTTCAGCTTGTTGGCAACTGGGTATGTCTCGAATGTGCACTCTGTTGCGGCGTAGCACGCTGTCACTGACCTGTACTTTGTATGACCTGTCACCACATTGCTCCTTGATGGTTCCCTTTGCCCACAATGCTTCTTTGGTTGGGAGAACCATAACATCTTGTCCCATGCTCAAAGGACGAAGGTCTTTGGCCCGTTTGTCGTGGTCGAAAACCATCCTTCGTTTCGTTCTGATCCAACTGGTTTCTGGCACTGACAGTTTTTGGCAGCAGCTGCTTGGTTGTCATTGGTACACTTGTGCGTGTGCGTCGACCCATGAGGAGCTGTGCAGGGCTTGCGTGCGTGTGTTGCAACGGCGTGTTACGATTGTCAAGGAATGCCATCTGAGGATCGCCATTGCTTTCGTCTGCTTTCTTTAAAAGCATTTTGACAGTCTTCACGGCAGACTCAGCCATACCGTTCGATCTTGGGTATCGTGGGCTGGACGTAACATGTTCGAACTTCCAATCGATCGCGAATTTGTTGAACGCTTCACAAGCAAACTGTGAGCCGTTGTCCGTGATCAGAACACTTGGGATGCCGTGTCTTGCGAGGTGCGCTTTCAGTCTGCGTATCACATGAGCAGATGTTAACGAGCTGAGTTGGTCTACCTCCCAGAAGTTGCTGTAATAGTCCACTGTGACTAGGAAGTGCTCGCTCTTGTGCTCCAGTATGTCGCATCCGACAGGTTCCCACGGAAAGTCTGGTCTTGGGTGTGGTTTCAGCGTCTCTTGTTGTTGCGCTGGTGCATGTTTTGTGACACACATTACAGGCTGATATGTGGTCCTTGATTTCAGCATTCATGCTCGGCCAGAAAATACTGTCACGTGCACGTCGTAGAGTGCTTTCGACGCCCATGTGTGATGAATGTAGCTTTTCTTTCATCTCTCCACGGAGTGCTTTTGGGATCACCAGTTGTTGTCCCTTCTGTGCAATGTCATCTTCTACGACAAGTTCGTCTCGCAAAGGGAAGTACATCCTGATTTCTGGTGCAACGTTGTGCCTTTCCTGTGGCCATCCTGTTAGGATCACTGCTGTCAGCTTTTGCAAGGTGTCATCCTTCAGGGTTGCGTTGCGTATCTTTTCTGCAGTATCCTTTCGCACAGGTAAGTTGTTCACCACGTTGATGTCTTCGAGCTGCTGTTCGCATCGGTCATCTGGCATGAATGCTCGTGACATTGTATCGGCCAGCAGAAGTTCCTTTCCTGGTCGGTACTGTAGGTCGATGTTGTAGCGCTGAGTCTGTAGGATCATCCTTTGCAGTTTTCTTGGAACTTGGTCCAGCTGCTTCTTCATGATGGCTTGTAGTGGCTTATGGTCTGTGATTACAGTCGTCAATCTTCCGAAAGTGTACTGGCGAAACTTGTTCAACGAGAAGACTATGGCAAGCATCTCCTTCTCTATCTGTGCATACCGCACTTCAGTAGGCGTAAGAGCTCTGCTCGCAAAGGACAATGGCTGTCCATCTTGAAGGAGTGCAGCTCCTAAGCCACGTTCGCTGGCATCGCATTGTACCACCAGCGGTTTCTGAGGGTTGTAATATGCCAACACTGGGGCTCTTGCTACCAAGTTCTTTGTCTCTTGAAACGCGTTGTCTTGTTCTTTGCTCCATCTCCACGGTTCACTGTTGATGACCAGCTTTCTGAGCGGTTCCGTGACCTGGGAGAGCTTTGGCAGAAAACGTGCAAGGTAGTTGACCATTCCACAAAAGCGTTGCAGACCTTGGACGTCAGTTGATGGAGGCATTTCTTGAATGGCTCTTACCTTTTCAGGGTCGTTATGTAGTCCATCCTTTGTCAGTAGGTGCCCCAGAAATGTTGTACTTGAGCGATGCAGCTCCGTCTTGTCTCGGTTGAGTCGCACACCAATCTTCTGACATCTCTGCAGCAGGCTTTCCAGCTTCCTGTCATGGTCACTGCGAGCTTCCGCATCTGTTTCGCCGATACCATATACCAGAATGTCATCTGCCACACATAGCACACCACGCAGTCCATCCAGAGCTGACTGCAGTCTCTTCTGAAAGATTTCGCTGCTGACAGCGAGTCAAAATGGGAGGCGTAGCCATCTGTAGCGTCCCATTGGTGTCTGGAAGGTAGTGAGGAGGCTAGATTCTTCGTCCACAATACAATGCCAGTAGCCGTCTCGTAGGTCGAACTTCGAGAATATCTTTGCCTTTGCGACTTCAGGCAAAATGTCATCCAGGATCGGTAAGGGGTGTCTCTCCCGCTCCAAGGCTTCGTTTAGAGCCTGAGGGTCAATGCAAGTTCTCATCTCACCATTTTTCTTTGTAGCGATGACCATTCGGCTGACCCAAGGTGTCGGTTCAGTCACACTCTTGATGATTCCTGTTTGTTCCAAGCGTCTTATAGTTGTCTTGAGCTGAGGCTTGATGTTCAATGGAACTCGGCAACTTGTTACTGCTTTGGGACATGCCGCTGGCTTGGTCACAATATGTACGGGTCCGGGCAGAGAGCCTACAGAGGTTCCAAAAACGTCGGGGTACCTCTTCGTGATGTGGTCTCTTGAGTTCACTTCACCAACGCTGGCAACCAGGCCGTAGTCAACCACGATTAGCCCGATCAGTTCAGCTGTCTTCCGTCCTATGAGGGGTGTGAAGTCATTACGGACCACAATGAAGTCAACGGTGTGTTTCTGCCCGTTGGCTGTAGTCACCTTCAGCCTTGCTTTGCAAGATGGGATGACTTTTGTGCCATTCCTGATGCGCAGGGTTGTCGAGGTTGGCTCGATCTCTCTGGTTGTCACACTCTTGTGGTTAATAACATTCACTGCAGCTCCACTGTCCACTTGGAACTTGACTTTTCTTTCATTGAAGGTGAAGGTTGCAAATAACGAGCTTGCTTTGCCGTCCTGCACCGTGAGTATATCTTCTGTTGAGTCGTCGTCGTGCTCCTCCACACTGGCGACAGTCTTGGTGCTTTTGCAAACCGTTGTAAAATGGTTCCGCTTCTTGCACTTGTTGCAGGTTTGGTTCCATGCTGGACATGCTTGTCTTGTGCGCTCGTGAGTCCTGCCGCAGTATCTACAGCTCTGTACTGGTTGCTTGAACGCAGTCTGTTTTTCTTTCTCTCGGTCGGCACGCGGTAGTCGGCGGCGATTGCTGCTAAATTTCATTGCGTGGACTTCCTCGGCGACCGTGGTGCCTTCTCTGAACACCTTCATTTGAAGCTTGGTCGACTCGTGCGCTAGGCACACCTTGACGACTTTTTCAAGCGTCGGTTTCTCGAGTTTCAGAATGTCCGCACGTGCTTTCTCGTCGTTTACTCCACAGACGATTTGGTCACGGATCATCTTCTCCTTTTCTGCTCCGAAATTGCAGTCGCGGGTTTTCAGTTTCAGGTCGGTCAGAAAAGTGTCGAACCTCTCGTCAGGGAGTTGTACTCTCATGCGAAAGAAGTAGTGTGAGTACACTTCGTTCTGCTTCGGCAGAAAGTGCGCATCCAGTAGCTTCACAACGTGGTCGAAGTCAAATTCAGGGTGCGGCCTCGCTTGAGTACACTCTCCGAAGTCCAGAGTGTTGTAAATGTCTAGCAGGCTTGGTCCTCCAACCGTGAGAAGAAGTGCGACTTGCCTTTCCGACGATGCTCCAGCGGCATCAGTCGCTTTCAGGTACAGCGTGAAGGCTTGTTTGAACGTGCGCCATTGTTCCGCAGCGTTGCTGGCGTTTTCAAACTTCGGCGGCGACGGGATCCTGTCCATGCTTGCTTCCGTGGTCGTGGCGGTCGTAGCTCAAGCGTTGGCTATTGCCGCTTCTGACACCATGTTTCAAAAGGCGTGTTATCGAACGTAACTAGTTTAATGTTTGCTTAATGGTTACAATGTGGACGGCATCTGCGTCCGCCATGCTCGCCAGTCTCTTCGTCTAGGAGAGTAGAAGCGGGGGGAGGCCCGTACGCCACCGCATTGCTTGGGTGGTGCCGCCATCTGTCGGCTCATCTTGTAACGAAAACCTCGTTGTAACAGCGGAAAAGCACGTCGCCGCTGCAGTTCGACATTGACCCCGAACTCCTAGGTCCTAAGCTCCGGCAACTGGTTGATCTCTTCGTTGATCTCATCATAAAGTTCGCCAAACCCCAATGGCGAAACATCGCATTGTTACCCACGACGACGCGCTCCCTGTCCACCAGTCGCCGTATCGAGTCTCCTTAAAAGAAAGGAAGGTGATTCAAGATCAAGTCCAGAAAATGCTCGACGACGACATCATTCAACCCTCAAGAAGTCCATGGGCGCCCCAGTCGTCCTTGTAAAGAAGACGGACGAAACCCTGCGGTTCTGCGTGGACTATCGTCGACTGAACGCTGTGACGAAAAAGGACGTCTATCCGCCCCCTCGCATCGGCGATGCGTTAGACCGACTGCGCCACTCCCGATATTTTTCGTCGATGGACCTGAAGAGTGGTTACTGGCAGATTGAAGTCGACGAACGCGACCGGGAGAAAACTGCCTTCGTCACTCCCGACGAACTGTGCGAATTCAAAGTGATGCCATTCGGACTTTGTAGCAGCACCAGCCACCTTGCAGCGTGTCATTGACAAGGTGCTGGCAGGTCTAAAATGGCAGAGCTGCCTCGTCTACCTCGACGATGTTGTTTTATTTTCCCGAGATTTCGACGAGCACCTGAAACGACTTCAAGCCGTGCTTCAAGCCATCAAAACCGCGAGCCAGTCACTCAAGCCAACAAAGTGTCGATTCGACTATGGTGAACTTAAGTTCCTTGGCCACGTCGTGAACGACAAAGGTGTTCTACCTGACTCCGAGATGACCTGCGCCGTAGCTGCATTCACGCCGCCATCTGACAAGAAGGCAGTGAGAAGATTCCTCGGACTCTGTGCCTACTATAGACGATTTGTATGGGACTTCACCAAGCTGTCCGCACCGCTGACAGACCTCACGAAGGACGCCGTCAAGTTCGAATGGACGGAAGAACACCAGCGTTCATTCGATAAGCTGAAACGAAGACTCCAGACGCCCCCGATTCTTAGACATTTCGACCAGTTCGCTGATACAGAGATCCACACGGACGCCAGTAACACCGGACTTGGTGCAGTATTAGTTCAAAAGCAGGACGGGGCAGAGCGAATCATGGCATAGGCAAGTCGGACGCTGTCTAAGGCGGAAAGGAACTACTCAACAACTGAAAAGGAGTGTCTTGATGTCGTCTGGGCAATAACAAAGTTTCGCCCATCTTTGCATGGAAGTCCTTTTCGCGTGATCACGGACCACCACTCGCTCTGCTCGCTCGCAATTCTGAAAGACCCCTCCGGACGCCTCGCTCGTTGTAGCCTACGACTGCAGGAGTTTGACATGACCGTTGTGTACAAGTCCGGCCGGAAGCACAATGACGCCGACTGCCTGTTGTGGAAAAGACGTCCGAGCTCCACGGTGTTCTGTCTAGAACTGTTCGTTTTTATTTCTCGCGCATCAAGTAGCTCACGCATCAGGGAGCTCGAGGGCTAGGCGGAGCTGTCACGAAAAAGAAATAAAATTGTAGTTGATCCAATGGTGGCAATGAGAAGTAGGAGGGTGTTGGGAGTTATGGGGCCTATGAAACACTTCTTGATTTCTTGGCTTTCTGGAGTGTTAGGAGTTGCTCCGAGTATGAAGGATGAGAATCTGAGTCCTGAAATGCGGGTTTGATTTGGTCCATGGCGACGATTTCTCGGTGTCCGTTAAATTCAAGAGTCATGGTCTTCTCAGTGCGCTCGAGTATCTCGAAAGGTCCATCGTAAGGTGGCGTGAGACTTTTCTTCTAAACTTCTTTTCTGACGAATGCGTGCGTGGAAGTTTTCAATTCTTGACTTATGAAGATCTTCTGAGAATGGGGCATCCGAGGTTGTGTGGGCTTCAGTTCTTGAATGAAGTGCCTCAGGTCGTCTAAGTACGCTTGGTGTGGAGTTGTTGGAGTACACTCGGTAATGTCGAAGAATTCTCCAGGGAGCCGGAGTGGCGATCCATAAACCAATTTAGCCGAGGTGCATTCCAGGTCTTGTTTGAAGGCGGATCGAATGCCGAGAAGGACGAATGGGAGATGATCGACCCAGCTGAGACGTCCAGCTCGTGCTGTGATTGCTGCCTTGAGCTGTCGGTGTGACCTCTCCACCATGCTATTGGCTGACGGGTGGTATGAGGTAGTGTGCACGTGGTGCGTGCCGAGGAGCTGGGCTAAGGCAGCAAACAGTGAGCATTTGAATTGTCGTCCCTGGTCCGTAGTGACGATGGATGGACATCCGAAGCGGGATATCCAGACGTCGATAAAGTTCTTGGCGACTGTCTCGGCAGTGATGTCGGCCAGGGGAGTAGCTTCGGGCCACCTGGTGTAGCGGTCGACGCAAGTCAAGATGTACGTGAAGCCTCGGCATGATGGCAGGGGGCCCATGAGATCGAGGTGAACATGGTCGGGACCGTGCCGAGGGGGCACGGAATGGTCTCAAGGGTGTGACGGTGTGTCGGCTCACCTTAGAGCGCTGACACTGAAGGCAGCTCGTGGCCCAACCTCGTACATCCACGTTCATTGTAGGCCACACATAGCGAGCTGTCACCAGTCGCTGCGTGGCTCGGATGCCCGGGTGGCTGATGTTGTGGAGGTGGTCGAAGACCTGCCGACGAAGTGCCAATGGGACGAAAGGTCGAGGATGTCCCATGGTCATGTCGCAGAGGATGGTACCGGTGCAGTGAGGGAGGGGAATCCGCTTCAACACCAAAGACTTCAGCGTCTCAGGGTGGTTGTTCAGTTCGAGGGTCGTCTTGTTGCGCTGCAGCGATGCGTTCGAAATCTACTCCTCCAGAGAGTGCCGAAAGTGATTCGACGCGGGAGAGAGCGTCCGCTGCTGAGTTGTCTTCTCCTTTGATGTGACGGAGATCTACCGTGAACTCTGAGATGTAGGTGAGTTGTCGGATTTCTCGGGAGCAGTAGGCTGTGTGATTTCCATGAAACGCGTAAGTCAAGGGCTTGTGGTCCGTTAGGACGTAGAACTCGTGACCTTCCAGGATGTACCTGAAGTGCCTTACGGCAAGGTAGATGGCAAGGAGTTCACGTCCGAACGGTACTATATCGCGTTTCCGCAGGTTTCAGTTTCTGAGAGAAGAAACCTAGTGTCCTCCACTGGCCGTCGAGAAGCTGCTGTAGTACAGCACCTACAGCTGTACTGGACGCGTCGGTCATGAGACGGGTAGCAGCCTCAGTTCGTGGATGGACAAGCAGGGTTGCGTTGACCAAGGCTTCCTTCACAGCGGAAAAAGCGGATGCAACTTCATCGGTCCATTTAAGTGACGATGATGGCGCTTTCTTGGTCTTCAGCAGGTCCGTCATAGGCTGTAGAATTTCGGCACAGTGGGGAATAAATCTACGGTGGAAATTTACTAGCCCGAGAAACTCGCGGAGCTTTCGAAGCGAAGTAGGTTGAGGGAATTCGCGGATTGCCCGGACTTTTTCTTCGAGGGGTAGGATGCCCGACGATGTTATGTGGTGGCCTAGAAAGTCCAGCGCGTCGGCACCGAAAACGCACTTCTTCGCGTTGATGACGAGGCCGTACTCCTGCAGCCGGTCGAACAAAAGTCGCAGATGTTGCTCGTGTTCTTCCGGAGAGGAGCTGGCCACGAGAATGTCATCAACATAAGCGAAGATGAAGTGAAGGCCTCTGGTGACTTCGTTTATAAGGCGTTGGAAAGTCTGCGCGGAGTTTCGGAGGCCGAAGGGCATCCGAACGTACTCAAAGAGTCCGAACGGAGTTGTGATGGCGGTTTTGGGCACATCCGCTGGCTCGACTGGAATCTGGTGGTAGGCCTTAATAAGGTCTACCTTGCTGTAGATGTTGGTGCCAGCTAGGCCAGCGGAGAAATCGTGAATGTGTGGCAAGGGGTACCGGTCAGGTACCGTGCACGCATTCAAGGCGCGATAATCTCCGCACGGCCTCCAGTCGTTTGGATCTTTCTTAGGGACCATGTGAAGAGGCGACGCCCAACTGCTGGAGGAAGGGCGGATGATGCCAAGCTCCAGCATGTGCTCGAATTCTCTGCGCGCGATGTTAAGTCGCTCGCCGAAGAGTCGACGAGGTCTCGCAGAGACTGGAGGGCCGTTTGTGATGATGTGATGAGTCACGGCGTGCTTGGCTGGTACCTCCGTGTTGCACGGTCGGGTTATGGCAGGGTATTCTGCGAGGATGGCTTCATATCTTGAAGACGCCGCCAAAGGGCGCATCGGAGAAGCTTCAAATGACGAAAGAATACCCTGAATGGTGAACGATGTCGTAGCATCCGTGAGGCTTCTGCCACGCATGTTGACGGCCAGGCCGAAGTTCGCCAAGAAGTCCGCTCCCAGTATGGCCTCGCTAAGGTCTGCAACAATGAAGACCCAGCGGAAAAGTCGTCGCAGTCCAATGTCGATGGTGAGGCATCTCTGGCCATAGGTGGCGATGTCAGAGCTGTTGACTGCTCGTAGGGGTCTGGTGTTCTGCGCCTGCTGACGGTCAAGTCGTGACGCTGGCAGGACGCTAACCTCGGCCCCTGTGTCCACCAAAAAGCGTTGGCCAGAGATCTTATCCATGACGTAGAACAAGCGGCTCGGGTGTTGGCCGTAGTCACTTGCCGCTGTTAGTGACGGGCCGTGGGGTTTCCTGACCAGGAGCAGGGTTGATGGCAGCGCGTGGCACGTTCTGCATACCGCCTGTGGTACCAGCACAGCGATCTGTCGGCTGACCGTGAGGTGCGTCGCGAGGATGAACGGGTTTGAGACATATCTCGCCTCGTTCGTCGTGAAGGTGTCTCGTGCGACGGTCTCACAGCGGCAACAGCGCAGGATAGCTGTTCCATGCGCGCCTCGATGCGCGCCTCGAGTCTTGTAAGGGCTGTTTCCCAGGCAGGCGGTTCTTGCGGTGTGATTGTCGCAATGGACGGCGAAGCGTACTCAGCGGTGCGGTCCGCAAGCATCGCCAGACGGTCTAGCGGCATGTCGTCCGCAGCTGCCAGAACCATGCGTATTCCTTGTGGAAGTTTCTGGAGAAATAGCTCTCGCAGAATGGGGTCCTGGGAGCCGGAGGCTTGGGGACCGAGCAACTGCCGCATCTGGTGAAGAAGTTGAGATGGGCGGCGGTCTCCAAGCTCCTGGGCTGTGAGCAGCTGCTGGATCCTCGTGCGCTCCGATGCTGTCGTCCGCTCGAGGAGGACGCCCTTCAGGTGGTCGTAGGCGTCGTCAGGGGGAGGCCGGGACAGAATGTCGTCCAGCTCGTCGGCGACGGCCGGAGGGAGGGAGGCGACGACATAGTAGAACCGAGACATCTGCGATGTTATGCGGTGGAGGTGAAACTGAGCCTCGACTTGCGTTATCCAGACTCGCGGATTTTTCGGCCAAAAGGGCGGAAGCCGGAGCTGGATGGCCGTGAGGGCAGCGTCGGGGGAACGAAGAGGCGCGCCGTCGCCGGTAGTGGCACCGTCTTGCGCCAGGTTCTGCATGCCGGCTGCGGTCGTGGTACGAGGCGGCGGGGGCCTTCGGATTCCGGGTCACCAGTTTGTGGAAAAGACGTCCGAGCTCCACGGTGTTCTGTCTCGAACTGTTCGTTTTCATTTCTCGCGCATCAAGAAGCTCGCGCATCAGGGAGCTCGGGCAGCGAGCTTAGGAAAAGAAGAAAAATTCTTTTGTCTCTCGGAGCTGGCTCCTACACCTGTCAAGAGCCTCTGTCGAGGCCGGTCCTGCCTGTATTGAAGACGATGACAATGAGTGTTTCCTCGGCGCTTTGGACGCCAGCGACATGGCAGCACTCCAACAAGATGACCCTGAACTTCGAGCGCTCATCCAGCACTAGAGGGACAAGCGAGTACGGTTCCCCGTGCTTTTTAAGAATCCTGCATACCTTCTCCATGCGGCAAGGAGTGCTGTACAAAGAAAACTTCGTTAACAACTATACAGCATGGCTGTTGGTTATTTTTCCAGCCTTCAAAACGAAATTTTCCAAGGATGCCATGACGACCCAACAGCTGGACACCTTGGCTACAGCAGGACGTCCGCCAGGATTCGAGAAAAATACTACTGGCCGAGGCTACCGAAGACCGTTTACCTCTAAATTAAATCATGCGACGAGTGTCAGCGACGAAAAAACCGCCGACGAAGCCGTCAGAACTTCTGCATCCGATTGCTCCCCCGTCCAGGCCGTTTCAGCAGATCGGAATGGTTTACTTGGCCCCTTCCCTCCGTCAACGTCGGGAAACCGCTGGATAATCGTCGCCACGGATTATCTCAACCGGTACGCCCAGACGAAAGCCCTTCCGTCAGGTACGGCTGTGGAAGTCGCCAAGTTTTTCATCGAGTTCATTGTCCTTCGGAACGGCACCCCCAAAGTCCTCATTACAGACCATGGATTATCGTTCATGGCCCAGTTGACGCAAATAATTTTTTGTCTTAGTGGCACCGGCCAAAGTCAAACCACTGTGTACCATCCGCAGACAAATGGACTAACAGAACGGCTAAACAAAACTATCTCCGACATGATTTCCATGTATGTCGACGTAGAGCACAAGACTTGGGAGGAGGTGTTACCCTACGTCTCGTTTGCTTACAACACGGTGGTGCAAGAGACCATAGGAGTAACCCGGTTTCAGCTGGTGCATGGCAGAAAAGTAACGACCAAGCTCAACGCAATGCTACCTCACGAACGAGCTGACGATGGGATCCCCGACACCCAAGTGGTTGCGCAACAAGCACTCATGCACTCATACCCCTCACGGCCCTCATGCCACTCACACACTCACCGCCCTCAAACCCCTCACGCACTCATGGCCCTCACACCCCTCACGCACTCACCGCCCTCGCGTACTCACCGCCCTCACGCACTCATGACCCTCATGCCACTCACGCACTCATTGCTCTCAGGCCCCTCACGCACTCATGGCCCTCACACCCTCACGCCCCTAATGCACTCACCGCCCTCACGGCCCTCACGCACTCACGGTATCACAGCCCTCACGGCCCCCACGGCCCTCATGTGCCCTCACACTCATGAATCTTCCTGGTTAGGAAACTCACTCACTCTCACCTCACCTGTGAAGATGAGGGTGAGTGAGGCTGAGTGAGGTTTGCCGAGGTATGGACCAGACAATGGCGACGGGCCAGTCCCGTTGAGTGCGCTTTTACCGCCACAGTTGAACTGCGGAGAAGCAATACCCGCGGAAGCGAGCTCCGCGGGTGTTGCTTCTCTGCATTACATCGGTGCTCGGTAAGAAGCGCACTCAACAGGATAACCCGCAACGATAAACACTTGGTAAAGTAGAAATATCGCAATAGTGTGCCTGGAAGAAAAGCATACATTGAACATGGGATGGTGCACGCGTGCCGGCTGTATTTGTAAATAATTGGGAACTTTATGGATGTGTATATCTACTTTGTAGTAAAAGTTTCAAAATTAAGCTGACTGTTACGCAAGAGAATACTATGTTAGGCAGAAATGCCCTTACAACCTGCGTTTTTCATGCAATGAATATGCAATGATAGTAAAAAGCGTGGAAAATCTATTCGTTATTCAAATCGAAAATATTCGGCCAAATCCTCTATTCGCATCGAACTCAAAATCTACTATTCGCACAAGACTATGTTTTAGTAAGAAATCTCAGGCAAGTGCATGTAAGATGCAGTACAAAGTGAAACATGTTCATACCTTTATTCTTGAGGAATAATTAGTAGGCCACGTCCAGCTTTCATGTGGAAGGCAAGCTAACTTCCAGAGCAATCAAGTCCAAATAAAAAAACTACAAAACCTGAAAAAAATGTGGAGTGTGGTTAGGTTATGAACAGAATGCGATGACAGAATAAACTTCCCGATATCTGCAAACTACAAGTTACATGTAAGCGCATTGCAGGAGCCTCATCTTAACTGGCTGGGGCACTAAACAGTAAAACCAACTTGTGACTTATGATACGAAACCATTTTAACAAGTGATGTTTGAAAAATGCCTTTGAAGACTGAATTGCCGTGTCCAATGAGTTTCCTCAAGCCTGCTGTCACGAGTTAATTTCAGAAGTTTATGCCAACTGTGCCTTCCAGAGATAATTAAACACCGTGTTAGTAAGAAATTTCAAGCAAGTGCACATAAGATGCAGTACGAAGTAAAACATGTTCATGCCTTTTTTTCTTGAAATAGTAGGCCACGTCCAGCTTTCACGTGAAAAGCAATCTCTAACTTCCTGAGCAATCAAGTTCATATGGAGAACTACAGAACATGAAAAACAAAACAAAAACATGGTATGTGATTTGGTTCTGAACAGAATGTGACGACAGAATAAACCTCCCCATTGCTACAAACTATGAGTTACACATAACTTGTGCAGTGCAGGAACCTCAGCTTAATTCTGACAAACGCTAGACAGAGAAACCAAACTTGTGACTTATACTACGAGACCATTTTAGCAAGGGAAGTTTGAAAAATGCCTTCGAAGATAGAGTTGCCGCATTCAATGAGTTTCTTCAAGCCCGCTGTCATAAGTTAATTTTTTATGTTGCCGCCAAGTGCACCTCCCAGATGATAAACAGGTGCTTGAACGCCGCGTTAGTAAGACATTTCAGGTGCACAGAATATGCAGTAGGGAGTAAAACACGTGCAAACCTTTATTCTTGAGAATTAATTATTAGGTCATGTCCAACGTTCATGTGGAAGGCAATCTTTATAACTTCCAGAGCCATCAAGTCCATATTAACTACAAAATTTGAAAAAAAGTGGAATGTGGTTAGGTTCTGAATAGAATGCGATGACAAACTAAACCTCCCTGATATCTCCAAACTATGAGTTATACATAAGTGCACTGGAGGTGCCAGTGCGATTTAGGAAAGTGCGCCTCTCAGAGATAAGCAGGTGCTTGAACACCGGGTTAGTAAGAAATTTCGAGGAAGTGCACACAAGATGCAGTAGGGAGTAAAACACGTGCATACCTTTATTCTTGAGAATTAATTAGTGGGTCAAATCCAGCTTTCATGTGGAAGGCAATGATCATAACTTCCAGAGCAATCAAGTCCATATGAACAACTATAGAACCTGGAAAACAAACAAAACAAAATATGGAATGCGGTTAGGTTCTGAATAGAATGCGATGACAAACTAAACCTCCGGATATCTGCAAACTATGAATTACACGTAAGTGCACTGCAGGTGCCAGTGTGATTCACGAAAGCTGTAAACCCAAATGAAATTACTTGAAAGGGGCATGGACACAGAAATTAGGCAAGTTACAATATTTGTTACACGACAGCACCATAGGTTATTGGACATACACGAAACATTTCAGAATATTTAAAACAACAATTATTACAAAATTACTTTTTTGATGTTCGTCGTTTTTATCTCGTGGCAAGGATACCTTGACACAACTCCTACTGTGGCCACGGCAGCTCGTCCATAAACCACGTGACTTTGATTGAGACGTTGAACACACTCTTTTGTTGTTCCCTACTCGCGCTTGCCACGCCACGCATGTCTGTTACTAAGGTTCTGTATCTGTTTCTTCCTCTGCCGTCTTCCTCCAAAGTTACGTTGAATTCGAAGGAGCAAGCTGTGCCAGATATTCCAACTGCCCAAAACTTGGGAGGGAAAAGTTGGGTAAAGGAGCACGTTGGGGCGAAGTACGTTTGGGCGCCTTCTGATCCACGCCTGGAAGTACATACAAGAGATCTACGAGTGGCACCGCCTCGCCTCGCTGTTTGGGACTGACTAGACACACTAAAGGGACGAGGGCAGATGTTGTCACCAACGCTTGTGAACACGGCTGGCTCGCTGAATAGGTGGATTTGAGGGTCCCGCAACTAATTAGAATTTTTGTGTAAAACTAATGCGTTCTTTGATAAACAAATTTGGCCGTTTTATAGTAACTTGTAATGGGCTTCAGTAACATACTAAGATTTCATTTTTTCCATTCCTGAAAAGTCTAGAACCAGTTGAATGCTAAAATAATTTCTACAGCTGTTTTTTGCTTAACACGTGTTGTTGTTGTGTATGTGTACGTGAAATTAATGCTTAATCTATTAGGTATGTTGTTATTGCCGCTACAACATATTGTTTTCCCCCATATAATGTATTCCACGAGAATGCCCTTGAGGGTAACGAACTTGAAGTTGAGCTGAAGTAACTCCCATTAAACATAGTGTGGATTTTTATGGCGCTCCAACAACCAAATCAGAGCCACAAGTGATCCTACTCGTCAATATTATTAGGATAAAAATCCATGGTGACTAAAATTGTAGTTTGGCTTGTTGATCTGTCACAAAGGAAACATTAAAAAACGGGTACGGATAGAGGTGACTCGGCAAACAAAAGAATCACTCTCAGTGGAGGTTCGCTACCAAGAATTAAAAATAAAACACAAAACATAGAAGACATCCTAAATCATCTGGCCCCACCTACCCCACATGGAAATCAGTTTCCGTATTGACCAGAGAAGGGGAGCGAAAAAAAAACGTTGGAAGAGGAGACACCTTCAGGTCCATTTTGTGGTGGGAACATTATATGATCCGCTTTTGCTTAGCCTATGCAGGCCAAGCAAAGCCCTATATCAAAGACAGCCCTCGGTGTTGTGTGAACATTTGGCAGTAGTTACCAGATGCGGTTGCATGAAAAGTTCAATAAGATCAGATAACTGCATGCTATCAGGATAGAATCACAAGGATATGTGGAAGCTGGTGAAGTTTTGGCTCGTGACAACGACAACTGCTTCCTCATCCGGTCCATCTCTTTGTTAAAAAAATATTTTTGATTATCTGCAACCAATAAACAAAAGCAAGTATCCTCAGCATTCACATAAGGTAGGTGGCACAGGGTGATTACTTGTTGTGGAGTACATACCATAGAAATAAACCAGAGATGCGACTGGTGAACTGTGAACTTAGAAATGATGTGTCACTTCCCTCTTTTTCTGTTTTTTTGAAAATCAAATTATTTACAATATTTCTTATCTGAGCCACTTATATGCAATTTAAAATGGAGGGAACCAGATTTGTGAACATATGGAGAAAAACTATTTTCCTTGTATCGAACCACCTTTCAATTACAAACCATGGCTAATAGAGTAGCCTACAATTGAAATAAAGTAGTGCTGTATCCTGGATGCCAAAAGACGCACAAAGGCTTGCCCAGTGTGATGCAGATGGGCGCTGCGGAAGCTCTTCGGGTTCAACATTGAAGATGCGTGTTGCATTCTAAAAGTAAACAATGATGCAGTTCAACTTCAAACCATATTATTATTTGAGAATGTTTGAAAGGCAAGAAAGTTCAAGTGGCTAATGTTTCCATGCATTAACAGACAAAATGTAATCATCAGTGGTGAAACTTACAAAAGAACTGCTTGTATCAGTTCTTGTAGCAAAAACATGGCTTTTGTAGTACACATTTCATTGAATTTATTTCACATTGCAAACTTAAGGACATGATGTCCCGAAACCAAGAGCACATTTCAACGAAAACGGCACAATCAAGTACTGGAAAGGATACCACTAGTGGACAATAGTGGCTTGAACGACGGCAGGCTGAAGTATTCAAATAGCAAACCTGCAGCAAAAAAAATGTCCGAGCGCTCCATCATGGCTGTGGTAGCGTGCTTCGAATGACTGGCGTGGGATAGCGGCTTTTGTAGAGGCATCGTAGCTGAAGAGCAGGGTTGGCAGGCTCCTAAAGCTCCCAACTTGAAATTAATCAAGATGGGTCCCAGGAGCCACTGTTTTCCCGTGGTTGGCTCGAGAACAATAAATTCCGTGGCGTCCTCTGGTTCGTACAGCTTATGGGACCCGTCATTGCTGGCGATGCTCAGAAGTATAATCAGCAGCAAAAAGATGCGTGAGTGCTTTATCACGGTTGTGGTAGCGTGTCCCCCACTTTTCAGCTTTTGGATCAGGCGATTCCGGTTCATCACATTGTAAAAAGCGATGCATGTACTATAGAAATTCCCGCAGTTCCTCAATGTGCCATAAAAAATATTATAACTGCAATTATAACACAAAATTATTCGCAGCAAAAAGATTGCTTTTGGAAGTGTTGTAATGAAAGGGGAAAGAAAGCAAAAACACAGAACTTTGGCAAAAACCTCGTTGCCTTAAATCTCGATGCAATTACTAAATCAGTCCCATCTTCGACAACTGCAAAGCAACAAAAATATTTTAACATAGCGAATACACCGCACGTCACAACAATCATTTTCCGCTAAAGTGAAAATAATGCAAGGAAGATTCATTCGAGAGTTCCTCAAGTAATCGGTGCCACCGGAACAATGATTGACACCGCTCTTCCTCCCACGCCAGGCATCCATAATCGTTCCAGCCAATCAGAAGCTACTACAAAAGGGAAACTAAGGTTTGAAAACTCTTCTCGGAAAGTGGCCACTTTTTGCTTGAGCACATATTTTAATAGTCGCTTTTACGTAGGCAAAATTTCAGCGAGTAACTCGGGGTTCCTCAAATTCACGAAAAAACAAAATTGTTTTCGTCTATGGAAGCTCACCTTGGGAAGGACGTGGTTTTCGTACCTCAGTCCTAATTATTATCGAGCAGTAATACATCATATCTGCTGAAAATATTGAATAAATCATAGCGGCAAAAGCAGGTGGAATGTCGTCATCTGCTTCAAGACACCATGTAATTGAGAGCGTCAAGTAACAGTGTGTTCAACTGCTAGATTGGATCATGTGTTTATGGGCGCCATTAAATTGCAAAATTTTGCTGCTGGTCTATGGGGCTACGGGTGGTTTTTCAACGTAAATCCGGTCATAAACAGATGCTTGAAGATTTTACGCGAATAATAAAATCACTTTTTTTATATACACCATTTTTGTTTCGATAGGATTGGCATTTTTTACACGCAGAAAAGTGTATATTCCTCCATCTCTAACGCCGCCAATAAATTGCAAACACTCTCCATAGTTTAATTTGAACGCACTCTTACTTGAGGCTCTCTAGCATCTAATGACGTCGGTGGTGCCATCCCATGGTATGTTATTCACGCAAGGCCGTCGTTCGCCCGGTACGCCTACTTCACTGATCTCTAATATAGGGGGCTGGAAGGCGCTTAGCCTCGCTCCGAGTCGGGCACGAGTGAAGCCATCGCAAGTTCGATGCTTGTCTCGGAAGTCAAGTGTTCGCTGGGTTTTATAGTGCATTTAGTTAATGTTTTGGTTCACGCTTTCTTGCATTTTTACGAAGGTTTTAATAATCCCTTTTAGTAATCAATCTTGAGAATGAGGCATTTTAACTTGGGGCATGTACACTTAATCAACTAGTATTTCGAAATTCCCACACATCAAACGGCTTCCAAGATTTCTCGGGCCTGCATGAACTCTTATTACGCAACAAGCAAGCTCTCTTGATATAAAAAAAAAACCGAGCGCATTGGTCACTGTTTGGACCAGAGCTCGTAAGAGTGGGAAAGCCTGTCAAGCACTCACTTCCGAGACAAGCCGCTTACTTCCGGTGGCTACATACCCGTTTGCTCAATGCGCCATCCAGCCCTCTAGTGGAGATTAGTGGCCTACCTACGAACAAACTGCCATAGACAAGAATACATTAACTTTTTTACACATAAGCTCACTGATCTCTATGACAATTGTTGGATCGCGGGTCCCTGCTCCGCGAGTGCGACCACCATACGGCCATCTTGCAAGTCGAAAAATCACGTTTTTGGACCGTTGCGGAGGGCTGGCCGCAGCGTGCTGAAGACACGTTTTCTACTCGTTCGTTGTCATTCGCCAAAAACTTTTTTTTAAACCCTGTGTAAGCCGGACACTTGCTGATGAGAACACGCGTAAATTTTTACGGAGGGGCAGTGCCGCAAAAAAAGGCACAACTCGTCGAAAGCAAATTTCGCTGGTCTTTCGGCATGATCAAATCTTCCTTGGCATGCCGAAGCGCTGATTCTCTGTGCCTCCGCACGCATCAAGTTCGACGGGTTTTAATCTTCGGTTTGCCATCGGAGCGCATCTAGGGCCCTGGTAGCACCGCGCCCCGTGGACAGATAGCGCATCCAACCTGTGCTGCGCTGTCATCGCGCGACGCAGCAGAGGCTGGTTGCACTATCTCTCCACGGGAGCTGCAGGGCCGCCGGAGCGAGATGCGCTCCGATAACAAACTGAAACTTAAAAACCCGTCGAATTTGTACGGTTTTTCAGAAAGCCGTAAAATGCTTCGCGTGCCTTCTATCAATCTGCAATTTGTTCATTTAGTGTTTTTCGACGATGCTGGGCAATTTCTAACTTAAACCATGCCCTTAAACACAATATTAAAAAAGTTAATTACGGAAAAATAATTAACAACTTAATTATCCCGGACTTTAATAATTTTGCTAAATGGACTCCTGGCCCAGGACCAAAACGCCACAAGCCTTTTTCGTTGCGATGAGTAGTTTTCGCAGGAGCGATTTGGCCTGCGTTCTCTGAAACACCCTGTATAGCTTAGAGTTCCTGTATAGGCTCCCTACGGGAGCCAGAGTTGCGCGTTCATCCCCGTAGCGCCGTCTTTCCTGCACAGCATGTTGATCCTGCTCCTCACGTGACTGAATTCGGCAAATAGCGGCGCCGCGCGTTCGAGGCGCGCGGCGCGCTCAAAAGCAGGGGTACGTACGGCGGGGCGCGTGCAACGTCTACTTTCCTGCACGGCACTTGATCCGGCTCCTCACGTGATCGGATCTCGGCGAATAGCAGCGCGGCGGCACGTGGAAAACAGACGCGCAACTCTGTCTCCCGTAGGGAGCCTATACAGGAACTCTAATATAGCTTGGTCTTGGTGGACGCGAGCGGTCCGGGTTTCAAGGGTGAGTTGCCCAACTGAGTGTTTTAGTCACCTTGTTTTCACCCCAAGAAAAACAAATTGGCATTTTTTAGATGCCGCGCGAAGTAGTTCTTAGCAGATTAAGTTGCCGTAGAAAGGAGCGATGTTTTCGGCGTCCGAAATGTGCATGTCTTGGTAAGATAACAGAAGTAATCTAAAATGCACCTACATATATCTTAATTCTCTACATAAAGAGGGAAATAAGTAATGCTCCGCGAGGAGCCGGACGTTCTCTACTACGATTTTTGAGGTGAAAACGTGCATACTTATGCGCATTGCTACCAGGTGTTACGCTAGCACTTGAGGAAGAGGGCAAGGAGCAAAGCCCCTCTTTATTCCAACCTACTATTGTATACCCCCTTCTCCGCGTCGCTTCTCTCCCCCATGGAGGTTTGTCTGTCACTTAAGACTCGTACAGAAAGGCTTTCCTTTCCTTCCAGCCGTGGCTTTCAGATTGAGAAAATAAACTCAATGCACGATGGCACACGACAACCGGACATACATTTCGGGCCTTGTGCCTGTTGCACGAGTGGTAATATTAGCGCACTTTTTGCGCTCTATACTTTTATTTTAAATATCCTGATTTGGTTTTTGATGGAGCTCAGCAAGTGCTTAATTGGAATCATATTTATATTCAGAAAATAAAAAGCAAATCAACACGTTTTTATGCTTGCTGTCAGTGACTACGCAGATGAGCCCCTGTAGCGCGAGCATGTATGTTTCCGGCAGTCCTTGATGCTTGGGTTATTTGAGAAAAGGTTTGTCGGGTCTTTGTAAACTTGCAGAGGAAGAGGAAATGCGACTCTTTAGATCAAACAAACAAATTGCTCTGCTAGGCTTTGTTTGGATGTATTGTCAGTGGAGCGTTGGCGTGCGCTGATTACAGTGATGGTGCTCTTGGTTGATTTCAGATCTGTCTCAGTACCAAGCGGTATCCTGGCCTCCAGTTGGGCGTTGCATTGTTTGCTCTTGAGCTAGAAGATGGAAACAGCGGGTGCCTCCAGAAAGGATATCTGAACAGAAGTCGCAGGATATTGGCGCACAAGCGGGGTGTCATCTTACATGAAGAATGTCACTAGAGATCCCAATTTTTTTACTAAGGATCCACCTTGTTCATGAAAAAAGAAAAGAAACAAAAAAACAATCTGATAAGCAGATTTCGAAGGCTCGATCTTCTTTATTAAAAACAAAAATATCTCGGTCAGCTTCTGAAGGACGGGGTACAGTACCAGGGGTCATAAATAAGTTTTGCCTCCTAGGTGGTAACGTCTTTATTCATTGATTGAATTGAAAGTCGTTACATCCGGATTAAAGTTTGGAACCTTATCCTTTTGGGGAGCAGATAGCTTATCAATGTGGTCCCCACGGGCGGCAATGCACTTCTGCTATCTGTGCCCTACTCTCCGCATGTTGTCGTAGATGACTGATGGCCGGTTGTTGATGGCACCAACGTCGCACTGCATCGCTAACTTCGGTGTCGGTCGCAAACACTATTGAACACTTCGGATGTTTTTTGTTTTTTTTATCCCGTAAAACAGCCAAAAGATTGATGCCGGGAAGTCCGCGCTGTAAGGTGAATGAGGCAAAAGATTTTGGAACTGCAGCTCCTCCAGCTGGCGTTGGTCTCGTCAACAACCGCCTGCGATCATCTACAACGGGATGCGGAGGGTAGTGCAAAGGTAGCGTAAGCGCATCACCGCCTGTTGGAACTATATTGAAAAGTTAATGTGCTTCTCAAAAAGATGAAAGCAGAAAAAGGAGAAAAAAAAAGGCTGGATGTTCGCTTATGCGCTTCTTACGAGTTGTGAATGCGAAAGCATGCAAGCCGCTCGTCCGCTCCCTTATTTCGTCTGCTGCGTACTTTTCGTCGCCGGTCAGCATGCGCGCTCTCCTCGGCGCTCGACCTTGGACGCTCCGTGCTAAATGCGCGCTGACGGACACGCAGCGTCTTTGGGTGAGCGGGCGTTAAAACTGACGCGCAGTGGCTAATGGGAGCCTCGTCGACGCGCGCCAGCCATTGGGACCGAAGCCGAAAATTCATCAGCTTTACTGCGCTCCTTTGGGAACGGGGAAACCATACTCCGTTTCATCTTACGTCCGAGCGCAGCGGATGCTACGAGCCATCGGAGCCAATCCTAAGCCCGCATGAGTGTCACGTGAACTTAGACAGGGGTACAGCAATACTCGGAAAGCGTATCACGGGCTACGTTCACAGAGCAGGATTGGCTAGGATAGCTCGTAGCGTCCGCGGCGTCCGGACGTAAGGCGAAACGGAGTATAGGTGCCGTTGTCGAGGCTTTTCGCGTGCTATCATGGCTGGGAGCTGGTTTCACTTGGAGAAAGGATTTAAGCTGCAGTTTTCGCGCTTCAAACTGATGACGCCGGCTCGCATCATGGGACAGTTAATGTTTTCGCATTAAAAGCAAAAGAAAGCAGCACAATCACAGCAAAAGGAAGGGAGGCACTCATGTGATCCAATGACATTTCAGCGAACGCCCACGTTTCACCGAATGACACTTTAGCGAATAGTCGGACGCCGCGAAGCGACGTTTTCAGGTGGGCCAAATGGGTTCTCATTTTTGTAATGAGCCGCCGCAGACTGTCGCCGCGAAGCAGCGTAAGCGCAGCGCGGCGGATGGATAACGCGCGCCCCCGTTATTCGCTCAAACGTCGATTCGCTCAAATGTCGCTGTTCGCTAAAACGTCATTCGCTCATGTGATATGGAGCCTAAAAGTAAAACTAGGGTATTTGAACAAAACGTTTTCCGGTGACGCTTTTAAGTTAAATGCTTACTTTCATAGGGTTCAGACAACGTAAATGAGAATTTTCTCGCATACCCCTGGACGGTCACAAACAAAGAGGGGACACTCATGTTGAAGTCTCCTTTTGCGTAGGGCTTGGAAGCGCAGTAAGATATAACCCTGTCGAACGTAGTGCGTCACGATCACGGTCGCGAAAGTCTGACTCGCTTGCGCAACGTTCGAGAGCGGATCCATAGTAACGTTTAAAGTATCAGCTAAAGTTCAACATTGTCGGTTTAATTAAAAAAAGTGAGACCTTGTCGCATATTAATAATTTTAACCCAATTAATCTGCATCTATGTCTCAATCTCACTGCATGGTTGTGTTTCTACATTAAACCCGTCTAAAAATGATCCCCTGTGCCCCGCTTCGCCTCGAGAAGCACGCGAGTCATCGATAGAAATTAACCATTCGCCCCACGAACACAAAAGCCTGCAAGTCAAGACGCATGACGGACAGCCAGAAGCAGCGCTACTTTTCGAGATGTTTTCACGAATATACGGCCACTCTCGGACGCGAAGAATGCATACTTCGGAAATCATGTGGCGCTATTTTTTCCCAGCGTTGGGCCGGCGATGTCTATTTACTGATCGCAAATTCCACCTCGTCCTTGGAGCGCGCCGGAATCAGTAGACATGATCCGAGAAGAAGCACGCGATACGAACGGAGTCGCTTCGCCTCCAGGTTCCCAACGGAACATGACCAGTCCTTCGGGATAGGCGGATGCCTTCCCGTCATTCACCTTCCCGGAAATCCCCTTCCCGCGGTCCTCGAGATCGAAGCACATGTTTTCGCAATCGTGGCGCTAACTACATGTGTTCAAGGCGCAACGAGTGAAGTTAATCATGTCATGAAATATGCGTGTCGATAAGCCATGTGCATTAGTGTAGCCCACTTGTCTCTTCATCAGAGTACTGGTGAACGGTGTCCAAGTACGTTAGGATTTTCAGCCTCTTCTGCGGAGATCCGAGAAGGCCGTCGATTTCATACCAGACATACAAGCAATCTTCATCATGCGACTGGAGCTGCTGCTGACCGAGGAGCTGCTCGAGCAACTTGACGACCGACTGTCATCAAGCAGCAGCAGCAGTAAAGCTGGCGGCACTTCGCGAGCGGCCATTACGAATTTTTCCGAGGCGAGATGCGAAATGCCCGGCGAAGTGTGGGGTTGTGTGGATATTTATACAGCGAGTCGTTGGTTAGACATTTTAGAAGTTGCGACGAGTCGCTCTTTAAAGGGACAATGAAGGCAATTTAGGACATCTTTTTGGCGATTGAACTGGGTTCCAGGCACGTCTCAGGCCACGTTGCCCAAATTTCAGCCGAAACCGGCGCTTGTGTGCCGCGCAAATCAATAAAACAGTCGCGGTAATAATTGCACCGGGATCGACTGGGGCGACGCCCCGAGAGTTGCGGGAGAAGCCAGGAGAAGCGGAGCTCGCGTGACCGATGCGGGGCCAAGACGCGCGACGTCACAAACGACGCGTCGCGCCGTTTGTGACGTCGCGCGCCTTGGCCCCGCTAAACGGGCTGACGCGCGCCGTTTGCGACGTCGCGCGTCAGCGATTGGTCGCTGACGCGCCGCTTTGACGGCCAGAACGGCCAGATCGCTGCCGCTTTCCCCTCGGCGTCCGTCCTTCGGCATGCGGGCCGCTCGTTGCCGGCTGTGCGGTCTCCGTCGGGTGATAGCAGAGGCCGCCACGCACGTACTCCCGTTCCGTTGGTGTTCGGTTACCGAACGGAAGCTCGAACTCGCTCGCGAGAGCGGCATTGCCGTCCATGTTGACAAATTCGGCGAAACGACCGCGCCACCGCGCTGCTATAACCCACCGCGGTAACCAGAGTCTCGACGGCCTAAATGCTACCGGTACCGACAATTCACGTGTGACGTCACTCCGTACGTCACCTCCGTTTTCGGAGGCCCAAAAACGAGAAACGGAGATAGTTGAGTTTCGGTTTCTTCAGTTCTTTCGTAGGTATAGAAATATGCGTCACAAATGTCTATAAAAATTTAGGCAGTATGCCAGGTTCCCAAGAAGCCTAAAAACACAATTTAAAAAAATTAAATTAAATCGTCTTCATTGTCCCTTTAAGGCCCTTGTAGATGAGCAATTTAGCCAATGCAGTACAGCCGCTAGCCTGGGGTCTTCAACGTGCACCACCCAGTAGTGATACACGACCGCACGTAGGTACGATGCTCATCCAGATCGAAACGGGCAGGGGTGGGGATTGAGCCCAGGATCCCTGGGTTCCGCAGCGCAAGCTTTCGCTCTACGTGCCTCGAGCTGGTGTGCGCTAAGCCCATTCAGCCACCGCTCCCCAGGCCACTGCCCCCTGACTGCCTATAGCCATGAAATGAACACAATACCTCTTCAGAGCATTGCTGAGCAACGGTCTAACGATACTCGCCTTTACCGTCTTAAAGTGGCAACTCTTTTTTTGGACAAGAATGACGAAAATATTAATGGAGAAGGAGAACAAGAGGGACAAAAGGACAAACACAAATCTCTAAATACAGATAGGTGACTGGTGAGCGTCATTCTTGTCCAGCCTGCGTTGCACTGCTGCATTTTACTGCAATATAATCATAACCTTTAAATTGCAAGCTTCACCCTCGTTGGTGTTAGACTGGTGGCAGCTGATAAAACCTGTTTGCTCTACTGACTTCTAACCGCTGGTTAGCTCAGTTAGTAGAGCGCTCCACCTGTAATGGAGAGGTCCCGGGTTCGATTCCCGGAGCAGGCGGATTTTTTCGGTCGCGCACCAGTCACCTAGCTTTGTTTGGAGATTTGTGTTTGTCCTTTGTTCCTCCTGTTCCCCTTCTCCGGTGATTATTTTCGTCGTTCCTGTCCAGCTCGCTTGCCCCTTTGCATTGAATTGCATTATAATTATAACCTTAAATTGCAAGCTTCACCCTTGTTGGTGTTAGACTGGTGGCAGCTGATAAACCCGTTTGCTCTATTGACGTCTAACCACTGGTTAGCTTAGTTAGTAGAGCGCTCCACCTCTAATGGAGAGGTCCCGGGTTCGATACCCGGACTAGGCGGATTTTTCGGTCGCGCACCAGTCACCTAGCTGTGTTTGTAGATTTGTGTTTGGCCTCCGTACCTGTTGTTCCCCTTCTCTAGGAATTATTTTCGTTATTCTTGTCCACCTCGCTTGTGCCTTTGCATTTAATTGCATTATATTCAAAGCGTACAACTGAATCGGCGTTCCTTCATCTTACATTCAACTACACTACTAAGGTGTGCGCGAAAGTTATTTTGGCGTCTGGTTATGCTCCCAGGCTGACAATTACTTTCGCATATATTGATAACAGTAAACTGTCTAATGAATTAAAATAATATTGAACATTTTAATAGCTGTGATTCGGGTATGTGTAATGTAGAGACTTGAAGCCAGCCATACTTTAAGACTTTCATTTTTGTAGAATTCTTCGTAAGCCAGACGGTTTCCCGAGATGTTTGTCTCTACTCATCTTGGGCGATTTTAATGTACAACACCCGGCATGGGGCTGTTTGAAAGCCTTGTCAAAAGGAAATAAGCTCCACGATGCCATCTGCAATCATCAAATCACTATACTCACCGACCCCGAGCATCTCACGAGAACCGGAAATAGCGTCACAAGAGAGCACGTGCCCAGACCTCGCGCTTATCAACTTTAATGCGGCAGACTACATTCTTAGAAAAAAGAGTCAGTATAGTCCTTCCTAAAGGGAGGAACGCTTTTTACACATATGTTCCTTCAGAAAGGGAGAAACTTTCGTCCCTAAAGCAGGGAAGCAAAGTTCCTCCGTCACCTGCATCTCATTATGGCGGCCACGAATCGCAGCAAATCGAGCTATATAAGGCTTAACGAGAACACGAAGTCTATTGTACGGAGCGAGAGGAGCACCAAATAAAAACGTAACACGAGCTATCCGCGAACTGCATTTATTTCCGAAGCCGGCTTCCCCTGCAGGTAAAGACACTTACGTTTCGAAAGCATGCAGTCACTCAGTCGTCTCATTGTCAGCACTGCGATGTTAAACGGAGACAACCGGCACCCAGTTCGCGCACTTTGTCTTACCTTTGCTATTCCTCGAGCCACAATTCCTTCTGTCAACCATTGCGTCAACCACACATCACGAAGGAGTGGTAAACCATTCGCCCGCAAAACCAAAATCCGCTCTCCAAAAAAGCAAATCCGAAGCAGCCTCTTGGATCGTTTCAACACGGTAACACGAAATTATGGCGTAGCCGCGTAGCATAAAAGGAGGTTAAATCGCTTGCCACCAGATGGCAGGGTAAAGCAGATTGATCCGCAAGTAGCTAGGCTAGGTGGCGCTAGTTACCGCACAGTTCATGTTCTACAAAAATATTTCATTTTCTGACGCCACCATTGCGCTTTGGGACCCTCTATTTCACACAGGCAGACACATTACGCGTTCTACGGTACAAGCATCAGCTGAACATACATAGAGCGCATACACATACATACAAACATCAATACAACAGCATACAAAAAGCAATAAAACAGAAGACTAACCCGATCACTGCTACCGAGATCTGCGTTTCCGTCTTTTATACTGGTCGTTTTGAACGTACGGAATTTTACGGTGACTCTCAAGCAATACAAAATATTCCCAGCATGTTGATTTTTTCAGCAATGTCATACATCTGAGAGTATTTTTAATGGCTCAGGGGATGAATCTCTTATTAAAAAGAAAACGCTTGATCATGCCGTAATTATTTGAAAGCCAATAAATCGAGCCGCTCCAATGCGGTTCCAAGCCTGGGTTTGTTTTCCGGCACGGCACTTCCTAGCCAGTATTTCTATTGTAGTGTTTGTTTTTCTAATTGTGCTGCTCGCGCACGGCTGCAATTGCCGTCTTGAATTAATCTGTGTAGAGCGAATATTCACTCAGCTGGAAGTGATGCTTCACGGGCAGAGAGATCGCTTTTCGATCAACTTGAATGCAGTCAAAGCCGCGACTTGCGGCAGGTGTTAAGTGTACGGAGCTACCCCGTGGCGAGCACGAAAACGTCTAGCGCACACGAGTAGACTCAATTGAGACTAATTTTAGAAGGCTGGAGCAGACATGCGCACGTTTTAAACGACTTGAAAAACAAATGGCAAGAACAGCAGAATTACCTAGACGTTCTATCTGCGAAGCTTGATGACTTAGAAAACCGAAGTCGTCGTTGTAATCTTCTTTTCTATGGTGTTCAAGACACCAATTCCCGAGAAACGTTAGCGTCATCTGAGGCACTTATAACACAACTTTGTAACACTAACTTGGCCATTGACACTGTTGAAATCGAGCGAGCTCATAGACTAGGAACAGTTTTCTGCTGGTAAGAATCGTCCGATTATTGCTACCTTCAAATCTTGCTACTTAATCTAGGAAAAGCAAAACGTCCTCTTAAATGCCCGAAGGCTGAAGAATATCCCAGTATAGCATATCCGAAGATTTCTCGAAACCTGTTCAAGAAAAAGAAAACACTTGTGGGATTATGCAAAGGCACATCGGCAGGGGGACACTAAGGCAGTTTTAAAATATGATACCTTGTTTTTGGGCGATGCAAAGTTTTCTTGGAATCTTACCACGAATCAGATTGTCCGGCACTGACTACGTGAAGTTCCGCGAACAACTTGCTCGATTTCTCTTCTTATTGTCAATTGTAGAAGCTTAACAAAATAAATGTGATGATTTCCAGCAGCTGCTCTTGATGACTAAGCCCCACGTGGTGATAGGCACAGAGTCGTGGTTAGACGATTCAGTACGTGACGCGGAAGTATTCCCTGACTGTTTCGAGTGTTACAGACGTGATCGAGGTTCCCGTGGTGGCGGGGTATTTGTTCTGGCTGATAAGGCCTTTTCTTCTACAGAGATAGTGGTAAATACCCAAAATGTCGAAACCATGTGTTTTGTCAGATAAGATTGACTAATGGAAAATGCTTAGCTGTTGGTTCTTTTTATCGGCCACCATGTTCAACGCCTAATGCTATCAGGTGTCTTTCAAATGTTATTGAAACGATCTCGTGTGATCATATTATTATTGGAGGCGATTTCAACTTGCCAGCTATTGCATGGAATAATGCGAACTTCAGGAGGACAGTTGGTGGTGAACTGTATACGGAGTTTTTTTCTAGCTTGTTGGACGTTTTTTCACTAGAGCAATATGTTACTGAACCGACACGAAATGATGATACGGGCCATATCTTGGATCTTTTGCTCTGTAACACTTCTGGGATTGTCGAAAATACGCATACCGTTCCAGGTATTAGTGACCATAGAGCTATAGTGTCTTAAGTCAACTTAAGTTGTTCGAGCAAAAGCAAATCATGTGAAAGAAGGGTGTTTTTCTATGACCGAGCTGAATATTCAAAAATGAACTCTGCGCTGGAATCTTATCTTCCGGTTTTTGAAACTTTGTCCGAGTCTTTAAATGTCAATGAGTTATGGATCAAACTAAAACAAAAAATCTTTAGCTTGCGCGACGAGTGTGTCCCATCGCGCATGCTAACACCAAAACGAGCACGTGACAAGCCGTGGTTTACGCGAGAATTGCGTGGATTACTCAACAAGAAAAGAAGAGCTTACGTCAAATACCGTAAAACCCGGCTTTCGAGTGACCTTGCTAAACTGAAAGAATTGGCTGGAGTAGTCCGGGAAAGGTTGGAACAGGCTAAAGCGGCGTTTTTCCTCATAATTAGAAGATAACTTTAGGCGTTCCTCAAAAGAATTTTGGAAATATGTCCGAGCAAACGGCAAACATAATTCTTCCGTCCCGACCCTCAAACATAACGATGCTCTCGTCGACAGTGATAACGAAAAAGCCGAGCATTTTAATTTATATTTTCGGTCGGTTTTTACACCTTCGCAGACGAGGACTGTAGATTTTAACGTTCCAGCGGCAATCAACGTTATGCCTGAAGTTGAATTTGCTGTTTCTGGAATTTTTGAATCAATTGCGTAACTTGCATACAACCACATCGACTGGTCCGGATGATATTCCGGGGTGTATTTTGAAATCTTGTTCAAGTTCATTGTGCCTATATTTCGTCGTACTGTTTCAAAAGTCGCTGTGTGAATCTTCGCTTCCTTTCGACTGGAAGCTTGCACGAGTAATGCCAGTGCATAAAAGTGGTCCTAGAGCCAGTGTCGAAAACTACCGACCGATATCTTTAAACAAGTATTTCATGCAAGGTAATGGAACATATTCTATATAGTAATATCATGACTCATCTTAGCGCATCTAACCTTTTACATCCGTCGCAACACGGATTCCGGCAGGAATATTCTTGTAGTACGCAATTAGTTGAATTTTTTCATGACCTTTCTTTGGCAATCGACAAGCGACGAAGTATTGATTGTATATTTCTTGATTTCAGTAAGGCTTTTGATGTCGTTCCTCATGATCTTTTAATTTCTAAACTACACGCTTATAAACTTGATGCCAAAGTTTGTAACTGGATTCGTGAGTATTTGTCGTTCAGAAAACAGTATGTGGTTTTAAATGGCTTCCAATCCCAAATGGCCGACGTCTCTTCAGGTGTGCCGCAGGGCTCGGTTCTAGGACCGCTTTTATTTCTTATTTACATAAATGATATTGCTGTTGATGTTTGTTCTACCATTCGAATGTTTGCGGATGATTGTGTTGTCTATAGAGAGATTAATAATGCGCAGGATAGTGTGATTTTGCAAAAGGACCTGTACAGCATTGAATCATGGTGTCAGTCATGGCAAATGTCTTTGAATGTAAGAAAAACTGTACATGTCACTTTTACAAGGAAGGTTTTACCGCCAGCATTTCGTCATTCGCTAAATGGAAAAGTCGGTAGAAACCCTAAATGAATTTAAATATCTCGGTGTATACTTTACATCCGATCTGCGTTGGAATGCGCATGTTGACTATATTTCCTCGAAGGCCTCACGGATGCTTGGTTTTCTGCGTCGAAATTTCAAAACTGTACCTCAGTCGCTCAGAGAAACAATTTACTTTTCCCGTGTTCGTTCTATTCTGGAGTACGCTTGCGTTGTCTGGGACCCTTAAGGCACGGCCACACTGGCGTCGCGGAGGCCTGCGGCGCCACGGTCGGCGCTGCCGTTTGCCGACCGAAACCAGTTTTCGGCTTCAGCGGCGCGACCGACGGCGCCGCACAGTCAACCGCTCCTTGCACGGTTCCGAGCTCGCCGCCGCTCGCCGCAGTAGAGAGGAGCCAATAGGAGGTGGCATAGATAGTGACGTAACGATGCCATGGCAACGCTAAAACCGGTCCGCCGCGCGCCTTTCACGTTCCGAAGGACGTGTTTTGTGTCGTCTGCTATCCCAATTTCCCCCAATGTCTTCCGCAACGGAGGGGTTCCTTGAAACTGAGCGACTGTTTTCATTTTTATATGACAAGACGCAGCCAGACTGCCTAGATAATGACACTATGAACAACCACTCGGAAATTATAAAAGAGGAATTCGGAATTACAAGTGCGTTTCTCCGTGGCACTTGGTGCATGTCGTCTGTGTTGTGACGGATGTTGTCTTGATTTGGTGACACTTTCGAAAGTAGCCTTCATCTCGTGGCGCGCCGGCGGCCGGGGCAGCAAAGCACTGACGTGTCTTTCGATGTTTCGGTAGAACCAACTCGGCCGGACCCAAAACCTGCGCCTCCTTCCCTTCAGAGCGCGCGACGTCGCAAGATCAACGAGCAGTCTAGGATAATCACATTCATGCTGATCACCAGGTCATCATGGACTCCTACCATGTAGGCAGCGAGTGCGGTTTCGATGCTGATATATGCGAAAGATGAGGGCTGAAACGGAAGAATCTAACGAAGAGCAGACGACAAAATAGCGGGAAATCCGGCGGGAGACGCTATCGCGAGAACCAGTGCTGTCACGTGACGCCCGCAAAACGGAGGCCAATGTGGACTCCTCGCGTTGGGACGCCGGATGACAATGCCACCCGGCGGCGCCGTTCACGCTAGTGTGGTCAGGCCTTTTTAACAACTTTTCTATACAAAAGCCTGAAAAAATACAAAATCTGGCTTTGAAGTTTGCTTTAAGTAATTACGATTCGCGAGTAAGTATGACTGAGTGGAAACATAAACTTAAGTGGCAATTATTAAAAGATCGCAGAAAGCACCTCCGTCTCAAATTTTTAACGATATGTATTATGGTAAAACCGCTGTAGAAAAGGATAAATATATAAAAGCGCCTTTTTACGTATCCAGTAGGAAAGACCATGCTTTAAAAATTAGAGAAATTATTTTTAAGGGTGACGTACTGCGACACTCCTTTTTAGTAGGGAGCGCGCGCGATTGGAACTTCCTTCCATCCCACGCTGTCTCGATAGCTTCCAATGACGCCTTTTTCCCGCACTGAATGTGAGTTTTTTGTGTCTGTATGTTGTTTGTTTCCCCCACATTAATGGCTGATGGCGAACTGGGTACCTGAATAAAGCAGCCGTCAAGGCTCGCTTTAATTTTGACCGATGACGACCCGCGCTGGTTGTCTTCAAGGAGGACCTGAAGAAAGATTTTCGCATGGTGAACAGAACAGCCCATAAAAAGATGAAAACAAAGAAAAGGAACATCCACAAAACACAAGCGCTTACTGGATACACTCGCCCCAATCACAGGAATTCTGCAGTACTTTTACACCTGGCGGAAAATCCTTCTCACCCTCTTTTTGGCCCCGTTCTTCTTGTTCATACTCTCTTTCACTTGACCACAGGACGCAGAGGACGCTACGAACTATCCTAGCCTATCCCGCTATGTGTACGTGGCCCGTGATTCGCTTTCTGCGCGTCGCTGTGCTCACTCTCCAATGTCACGTGACACTCACACGGCCTTGGATTGGCTCCGCTGGCCCATAGCATTCGCTGCGCTCGGAAGTAAGGTGAAACGGAGTATAGTTGCAGGGTGAGGTGGGGGAGAAGGTCCCCTTTGTAGCGGCTTCTTCTGGGATGATAAGCCTAGAAAAGCCCAAAATGAGCCGCAGGCTTTTTTGCCCCTCGCTAAGCATAGCCCTCCGGGTGGATGTTTTACGAAGCTGGAAGGCTGCGCCGCCCTCGCAGTCACCCATCTATTTATTTATTTATTTACATTACACTCATGTCCATGAGGTGTCTGAGAGGGAACTGGGTGTTAAATCTCAATGTTGAAAGTGGCTTCAGGAAACATGACAGGGTCCTCGATAGTAGCGATGTCGTCAGCAAGATCATTCCAGTCCACAATTGCGTCGGGAAAAGGGCGTTTTGATCTGCTGCGGAAAACAACGTGGCCAAGCTATTTTATTACAATGATCTAGCATTGCCAAAAAATGGGTTGATAGAGAAAGAAGATACCGATTTAGTACTAGTCAAACAAACTACTGCGCAGAGTTCTCAAGTTATTAGACCGGTTATTCGGGTGTAGCCTGTGGCAAAATAAACGCTTACTGGTAAGCACCGTTGCATCCCCACACCAATTAAACATACTTTCCAAACTTATTCTCGGTTTCTCAAATCCGGAATGCAGAACGCATGTTCGAGATGTAGTGATTTCAGTATGTGAGCATGATTTACACGTTCACGAAAAGTTCACCATCCTCAAAAACCCAGATTATCACGCTCTAACCTTCCTCAAAAGGGGAACGATAAAAAAGATAAATGTGTACCAGGCGCGGGCATCTTAGCGTAGAGTGCGCACAAATTACTGTGTGCCAAACTCGTAGCATATGATGGCCAATGAAATGTGGTTGAAATTTATATTTACACATAGAAACAACTACATGAGTTGAAACGGCAGCAAGTGTGGCTGTCAATATCATGAAGTTTTGGTGGATCGTTTTTAGCTCTCCGATAACCGTACTTCACAACGATATATAGGCTAGCCTTGATGTGAGCATTCTTTATCCAGCACGGATATCGGAGTGGGAAGCACAAGTCTTCGCAGATCGTTTCCGCTTTCCCGCAACGTTTCCCGCAACTTGCTACGTGACCCGAGACTCTGCAGGCAAGGCTAGAGCCGCGCATGTGCAGTAACGGTGTCCTGGTTTCGGAGAGCGTAGCGTAGGTGAAAAACGGTCTACGAATACTCCCTAATAAAACCCCTATTGGGTGGATTATCGTGTCGTGTTATCGTTCAACCTTGCTTTTATTGGTACTGTAGCACGGGCTGCTACTTCAAAGTTTTTTTTTTGGAGTCCTCAAGAAACTAAAGCAAAAGCAGCTCTATTTTTAACACGTCATGGAACTGAATTTTGACATTGTACAAGCATTATAGGTACACTCCGTCACACACTTACACTCTTAGAAAAAAAGGAATCCAAAGGGTGTCGCTGCTTCCATGACTCTCTTCGCTGCCTCCATGACTCCCTTTGACACTTCACGACTCTCTTAGAGAGTCAATGATTTGTGTGACTCTCTTTTGACTCTTCCACTTCTCAACGGGAGTCACAGGTCAGCAGCATTTGGCGCATAGTATTCGTTTTCTAATTTATTTTCCAGGTATTCAATGGCTAATAAATTGTGTGAATAGGTCGTTCCACAATGTAGCCATCAACAGGTACATACCCAACTAACGCTATCCAATTTGTATTTTTATTTCTAAAATTGTCACTTACATTTAGCGATTAGTGGGCGAATATAAATACTAAGAGTAAAGCACGAAAAGACTAGTAAATATTATAGCATTGCATAGAAACCATATGTCACAAAAAAAGCCACAAGATATTAGATCAGTAATACCTTTGTAAGACAAGACACTTTCAACGGGTGGTTTTGGTTTGGCCGGGTTCTGGATCAGTCGTCTGCCATCGTCTCCACGCAGCCATTGCTCACGTCGTCGTCGTGAATTGCTCCACACTTGCGTGCTATGCAGTAATTACCCTTTTCTTCTGATGGCTACTTATCGGATACATCTAATAACGAAAGAATTAAGATTTTGATGGCACAGGGAGTGAGCGAAAAAGCCGCCCCGACGATGTCAAGTGAACGCAGGTCGACGTACGCCGAACGCCTCGCAAGATCAATGCGTGCATTTGTTTGTAAGCTGGAGAACAGCCACTAAGACTAGTACTCCAATTTTATAAAACCATTTCGTCGCCGTTCGCTATTTTCAATGAGGCTAACGCGGTAAATGACGACCCTCGCTGTCCGAGAAGGCGTTGAGGCGCAAACATGCACCTCTTGCTACGGCGCTGTGACGAAATTGACCAAGGGAACGAGGGTGTTATAGAAGTGCAGTACTATTAGTCTAAATGGTTGTTCTAGAGGTTGCGAACTAATGCACGCAGTGAGCTGGCACGGCGTTCGGCGTACGTCGACCTGCGTTCACTTCGCCTCTGCTGGGTTTTTGCCCGCGCCCCCGACAGCAAAATCGTAATTGTTCCGTTATTCGCTGTGTCTTTGCTATGACGAGAAGAACAGCTAGGGTACTTACAGCATCGCGAACATTATCGCGAGATAGTTTGGAGCAATCTACGACGACGTAAGCAATAGCGGTGCGGAGACGATAGCAGCGAAACGAAAACCGAAAGTACCCGTTGACAGTCTCCTGCTCCAGAGAGAACCTGAACCACTAGGGGCAGACTATGTTCCAGGCGCTGGGAACGTTTGTGGGCAACAAAGGATGGGTATACCGTATGGATTTGAAATAAATTTTTATCATTGACGATTTCATTAATATTCAATGCTTGAAGAGGAGGACGCAGCTTTCATCTAAGAACCAGACAAATTGAACGTTTCCAAACTTACTCTCGCTTACTCGATGACGTCAGAACTCGCGTTTCAGAAGCGGTTTCTTTACTCCAGAGTAAATACTCACGCACCGTCCTCGATCGGGAGGTGACGTCGGATCAAATCGAGTAAATACGTCATGTGATCTGTTTGAAAAATAATGAGGTGGAGCGATTTATGCGTAAGTATTGAGTTTTTTTTTTTTTCAACGCAGGAATTGTTTGTTTTTGCACCACATCCAGACCGTGCACCTTCCCCTGAAGTATACCTGTTGGGAACTCCGTATTCTTACGTTCAAGGTTGAAAATGTTCAAACGCAATAAATAAAAAACGATTTTTTTAGGGGGTGTGTAATGGCAGGACAACGCTGGTAAAGCAATAAAGGCTTAGAATATTTCATGTATATGATCAATCAACTACCCCACCCCATCTCCCGCCCCTAGAAATTGCCTATAGCGGATTGGAAGTTCTCTTTGTGATTTTGCAATCCTATTCGGGTCAAAGCGAACGTAAGTTACATATAACTGTTGAGAAAGCCCCTGCGCTGTACCGCTACACCGTGTGGAAGCAATCTCTGCAGAACGTAAGCGGTGAAAATTACGATGCGTGGAACGTATACGTTTAGAGCACCTGGAAAACCTACAGCGATCGCGATGATTAGTTAAAGAAAATGTTTCGATGTCTCACTGAAAGCAGTAAGTTATTTTGATCTCAATATGCAGCCCAAAAAGGAGCAAAACACGCTGGTGGAACCATGAAAAAGAAAAAAATTACACGTCGTCAATGTAAAAAAAGAAAAAATGGAAGAGGTTATTATTCATACCAACTCGCCCAACCTACAACACTTCTGTTATTTTTATTGTTTTTCCGAGTGCTTTCTCCATGGTCAAAAGATATCGTCTGCTATTTTCCGCCATCACTGCTATGTTTTCCCAAGCAGCACATTGTGAATGGGCCATCGCTGGCAAGTGCACTATGGCCAACCAGATTTTCGATGGCCAAAGCCTGGTCAAAGTGCTCGGCAATAGCAGTGTTTTGGTCCTCGTCTGGTGACTTGCCATTCACTTTATGCCAGTCGCTGGCCATTCACTTTAGGCCAATGACTGGCCATTCACGTTTGGCCAATATGCTGGCACCTGGCCATTCACTTTAGGCCAGTGACTGGCCATTCACCTTTGGCCAGTGCCATTCCCTTTTGGCCAGTCACTGGCCATCCACTTCTGGCCAGTCACTTTTGACCAGCCACTGGCCACTCGATTTCGGCCAGCCACTGGCCAGTCACTTTCGGCCAGCCAGTGGCCATTCACTTTTGACCAGCCCCTGGCCATTCCCATTTGGCCAGTCACTGGCCATTGACTTTCGGCCAGTCACTGGCCGAAAGTGGCTGTAGTTATACACTTCATATATAATTTATCACAGACGGCCACAAAATGTTGGTGTTCCTCAGAATACTGTCAAGAATTTCGGGAGCTCAAGTTTGAGAACTCAACCCCAGAAACTTTTACATATTAATGACAAGCGAAGCTGCTGCAAGGTTGCTCAATATTTATTGGACTTTTTGAGTTCTACGTCTTACGACGCTGGTTGCGGCGACCACCACTCCAGTCCTCCGTGGTCCCACCATTAAGATCCCACGGTAATGCAGGAGTAAAAAAAAAGAAGTTACTTTAGGTTAAGGGTCAGTGCAACGATGTTCAGTTACAATATTTTTCACTTTACACAAGCTTGCTGGCACTAATGGGAAAGAGAAGCCTTGAGTACACAGTAAAAGTTTTTACACACTTAAGGGTGTAAATCAGTTTGTCCCAGGGCTAACACCCTCATGGTGTTCAGGCAAGCACCCTTCATAATGGGTGCTTGCTAACACCCTTGGCAAAGGGTGCTGGGCATGGAATGGGCGCCCGCTGGGGTGGCCCAGTGGATGCTGGGCCACCCCAGCCAGTCCGGCGCCGGGAGAGTATCACGCGACGTTTTGGTTAAGTGGAGTTCAAGGTCACATGACACTCTCTCGACGCTGGATTCGCTGGGATGGCTGGTAGCGTCCGCCGCACTCGGACGAAGGGTGAAATGAAGTATAGGTCCCAGTGAAAATATTATAGGAATGTGTCCAATACACATATCAGAACTTGTAAATTGTACAAAAATCATATACGGTATTGCATACTCTTATATTATTTTTATATGATTTACAGCTTATCATGTTTACTGAACACATTTACACTTTTTTCACTTAGAGGGATTGCCACATCACCACATACGAGCCACGTGATAAAGAAATAATGAGTCACACTGAACACAACTCATGAAGTAATACAAAAGAGCTCCTGGCAAGCCAGATCATAACTCCGGGGGCAATTGGGAAGTGCTACGGCGCCCCCTTTCTCGAACTCTAAGTGAGCAAGCAGTGGCCCCAAGCATCGTACTGCACGGCTGAATCATTGTAAGCATCATGGGTTGCCACAAACGAGGCAAGGGGAGCTTTCCTGTTTGGAGATCAAGTGACATGTTTTGTTTGTTTCAGAGCATTGCAGGCAACACGCTTCCCTTATCACTAGTCTCCTTATGCGCATCTGATTACTGATTGGAAACAGGGTAGAGGGGGTAGTCTAGCCCTTGACTGAACCACAGCAGTATTTAAGCAAGTGAAGCTCATTACGACATCAATTAGAATATGTTAAATTGAACATTTATTGAACCCTAAGGGACAAATGAAAAATACAATGTATGCCATTCCATGACATAAAGAATGCTATCTGCAAACATGTAACGAAAAATATCACATAATGAACTTGCACTCTACGGCAAAAAAGCAAATGTTTCAGTAGAAGACGCTATCCTCTTGCTCACGTACAATACAAATTATAAAGTTCTGGAAGACTACTACGGATGAGGAACTCGTAGAGCTAAATTCTAAGCACCTCGCCTTCAATGAGGTCAGCATAAGTTAACACAGAAGGTGCCCAACATTTAAAGAAAGAAAAAGAAAACATGCCTCCATAAAACCTTCTATCATTCATCCTGGAAGCAAAATAAAAATGAACCTGATAATGCTCGCGAGAAAAGTGCATTATAAACTTTTAAAACGGCTCACAAAACATCTCTTCGACCACATACCTGTCTGCAAACTTTGTTCAAAAATTTGATTACGACTGTCCTTGGAGTTGTGTCCCACAAGCCAAGGAAAAGCCTCTCCAGAGCAACCAGCGTGTTGTAAGCCTTGCATTCGCACTGGATGCTGAACAGCCAATATGCTGCCAACAACATGCACAGCCCCTCTTCTGCAGTAAAAACTGAGAACAAGCGCTCACGATCCACAACAAGGTGAAGAAAGTCTGCATCGTCCAGCTCCTGCTTGGTGTAGAGGACACATGGTGTCGGTGGGATGTTCTCGCCCTGCGTTAGGTAAAAGGATAAAGCACAACATACTTTAATGTGAAGGTCAAAACATGTTTGCTCTCGTCAACTGCTATTATTCGCTGCAATTAAGGCCATGAGCATCAGCCTCCACACAGACATACAGTGCTTATGTTTAAACAAATAACCGGCGTCTGCAGCAATGTAAAACGAATGAGGAATTACAATCGGGCAACATCACGACATGAAAGTATTGCCATATAATCTTAGCGACACTTTTGAGTATCTCTATTTCTGTACCAAGATGCATTTGCGAAATCTATTTGTGTTTCTGTAGTGAAATACTTTTGTGATGTATTATGATACGCTGCTAGACTTATGTATCTTGTTACATTTATTGTTGTAAATGAGCTGACAGGTTCGGAGATTAAAATATAGAAGCAACGCCAAAAACCCGACGCATCACTGGTTCGTTTTCGCAATGAGAGTGATTTTCTGCTTTGCTCTCACATTTCGCTTTTACAGCGGCCGGTTTTCATTCTGCAGACAGCAGCCTTCCTGTGCACATTTGAGGTTATTGTTTGGGTAAGAGGATGCACAGATGAGAAACAATTTGCCCAAAAGAGTCAGAAGTGCAGAAAGCAGGGACGTTTAGGCAGACACGCTTTGTCAGGCGGTGTCATCGGTCGCCAGCGTTCATTGGGTGCGATAATGGGTTCTTAACGGTATCAGCGAACATAGCCAAAGGAAGGCAAGTTTTAAAAAGAAAAAAAAGGGGCAAACACCGACAAAAGGTGGGAAGCTCAGGTGCTACAATCTATGTCTGCCACGGACGCACCCTTCACACCTCACCACCTTGCATTATGAACCGTATAGGGCTGCCGACTGACCATAACGGTACATGCTAATATTTGTCCTTTGGCCAATGATAATTGTTTTGCCTTCTCCTCTACACTGAAAAACCCAAAGATGAAGGTTACAGAAGACAGCAAACATAATGTCTCGCATGTAGCTGTCGAAATTAACTTTCACTATCTACATTTCATCTCCAGTCGCTTACCACATGAGCTCCCCCGTCCGAACACCAGCCGGAGCAGCGAAAATCCGGCACGCAGCGCGTCGAACGTGGCGAGGTTGACGGTTGTGGTTTTCAACGGTGGAAGGGGGAGGGGGATTGCATATAAAAAGGTGCTCGTGATAATATATTTTTACAGCTATCTATGAGACATTGTTGAGTTTGCACATTGCTGCACCCCTCGAATTCGTGACAGCCCTTAGCAAAAAGAGGCCGTACTTGAAACAAATTTGAAATATATTGAATATGAATATTCATTTTGTATTCATTCTGTATTATGTTGGCCGCATTCGAAATACGCACGTAATGTATTCAACATACATCATAAATATTAATCAGAAAAGATTTTAGATATACCAAAAATATAATTCCTTCCCCCTCAAGGAAAGCGGCTACGCATTTTTTTTTTGGATTTTGTTAGTGAATATATTTCTGTGGTATTTGAAGGCTCTATTAAATACATCCCACAACTACACATCAGAAACGAACACAAACACAAACACCATGACGCACTGAACACCTAAATCACAGTCCCGTTGATTGCTCTAGAGCCTTATATAGCCTACATATTCAAGGTAATCATTTGGCCGGTGACCAGCTCTGCACTTATTAAGGTTCTAAGTATTCTATCTTCTCCTAGGTAGTCTGTCAAATGGGAAACAGTGTTTTGAAGTTCGTGGACGATATCTCTTACTAAAAAGCATTGATAGCACTAACAATAATTTGGCGCAGTCGCTAAAACAATATCCACAAAAACGGCTTCTATAAGAAATGTTATTGCTTCTCTGCATGGCACCACTCAGGATGAAGCGAGTCAAGCTAGTTTCTTCACTTTAAAATAGTAATTTTGATTTTATTTACTAGTTGACTATTTAATATGGTCATTAACGTCACTATATAAAATCACTACTCACATCACATACAATGGCGAGTCTAAACATTCAGTGAACTAACATTGCTCTAACACAATTCCACGCCAAACATATCTGCTCACAGCTCTTGCTGAAGCTTTCCAGCATCAGCAAGTGTTGTGGTTCTAGTTCCCGAACCCCGTTTGTGATTGGTGTGCAAGAAACTCATCAGGTGTGTTCTTGATAGAAAAAAAGAAACAATAACATAAAATCCTCTGATTCATCAGTGCGATGCTGCACAACTCAATTGACAAACTAATCAAATGTTGTATTTAGGCAGTTTAATGTATTCCCCATCTGCTTGAAGTGAATTTCTGATAGGCGAGCTTTTCAATACTTTGGTAGTTTAAGTCAAACTTCCAAATTATTACAGTCAAAAGGTAATTAGGGTATAACACAACAGTATTTACGACTTCCAGGTATTTTAAGAGCATTCTGCACTTATTTTTGATCGCTGCCTTTTTTTAGGGTTGGAGCATAGTTTGCATGAAATAAACTAATATTTTAAGAAATCTAATTGAAAGGTATTTTTGTGCCTACTAATTTAGTATTTACATATTTCAGAACGCATGAAGAGAACTTCAAATGTAGTTTAAATAGAGGCATTTTAAAACTATTTTCAGAAATATATTTTAGAACTAAGTAAAAAAAAAGTGTGTAGTTTGGTCTATTTTTTGTGTACTTACAATTATGAGCTGTACTTCAAATGCACTCAAATCAGAATGTGGTATATTTCAAACGTCTTAGTTTTCGCTAAGGGAGACAAAAGTGTTCTGACAAAATATAAAATGAGCTCTCTGCGTCAAGAGAAGAAAATCTCGGTGGCCCCAAAGGTAAGCTGCGGCTGCTGGATGACTTGATGTGAACTGACCTAGAATTCGCGGGCATAGAGAGAGGTGCAGAAACTATGTGATATTCAACTGAAAAGTTAATAAGCTCAAATCATTATCCACTTTTAGCCCAAAATCTATGATTCGCACATGCTCTATTATTTTAAGTATGAAGCCGAAGGCGAACGAAGTAGTAGTCTCGATTTATTGCCGAATAGAATACATTTTCAGTACCAAACTGGATGGTTTGCTTCTGTTTTGAAGGTTGCGATAAAAATGAAATACTTAATGGGTGAAAAGCAAAGCTTTGTAATAATTATGCGCATGATTACATCCTACAAGTCGTTTTACATGTATACACAGCACTCTATTTGGAAGCTAACAGAGTATTTAAAAAAAGGCCGTGAGAGTTACGTTGATGCCTTCTTCACTGCGTGTTCGTGGGACTCGGCAAACATTATTAAAGGAAATAATTGTCACAGTATGTTGACGAATTGACCAAAATCTGTTAGCTTTGTAATTAATGGCTATATGCACCATGTTGCAACTGCAGTGTTAAAAGTCAGTCAATATTAAAGGGATACTTCAACGAAATTTTAAATATTCCCGTCGTGTTCAAACATAGGTTGAATATGATCCACAATATCCGTCAATGACAATCGCACGTTTGTAGTTTGATCCTGGTGGCTGTATTTTTTTGTTATAAAGGCCCACTCTGGCAAGCACTCGGAGAAGGCCCAGCTTAGAGCAAGTGACATCCAACGCTATCGTGACGTAGGTCGTCTCAAGACGAGCAAAGCTACGGCGAGGCTGACATCGAGGATGGCCTAGTCGTTCCAGCCACCGAAGCGGCTGCTTTTGTACGAATTTTGAGTGACGGGTCAATCTTCTATAATCTTGTAGGGGGACAATAGCGACTTCTGCGACACACAAAGGGATTCTCGGGAAGAGGGGAGTTCCTCCTTACCCCTTCCTCGTCGTGGCCGGAGGCGAGACGACCTCTGTCACTAGCTGTCAAGGTTGCTAGACGAGCATTACAAACGAGGCGTTAGCGAAATCCACCAGGTGCTCTTTGCTAATCGTTTAATTCGTTTTAAAATTATTTTTCGAGACTTTTTTAACAAGATATTGGTATGTTCCATGTGATACTGCTCTTTTGAACATATATAGACCAAGAAATGAGCGCCGAAATTTCGTTGTGGTATCCCTTTAAAGGCTATCTCTATTTAAACCATTCACAAAATGCCAAGCGGCTTCGAGGTATTCATTGTCCAACATTTGCGTTTTAAATGTCGGATGCAAAACCGCGCTCAGCTTGAGCTCAAGAATTTGTGCCGTTAATGGTGGGTAATAGAGTGACCTAGTCATACTGGGTACGTCGTCACTATCTCGACAGTGTGTCCTTGGTGGAAGCATCGGCGTCATACTTCCAGGATAGTGAAGGTGCGTCCGAAGCAACCACGTCCGCACGACATCCTGAGGCCTTCTGAGCGCAAGATTTTGCAATTGGGCGACGAAAAAGCAGATTTTTAGCACTGAATATCTCGAAAATTGTTGCCGATCGCAAATTGTGTCAATTGTGTTATTCTTTAATATTCACTGCCTTTGAAACTAGAACTAAAACATATCCCAAAAAACCATTATTAAAAATTTTGGTTAATTATTTTTGATTAACATACTCCAACGGGTTTTCCCTAATGTAATGTGCTCCTAGCCCCACAAACACACACTGAAGCCAACATCCAAGTAACACTCCTCAGGTAACAATTTATGTTGTGGCGACAGTCGGCGCAACAATGTTTCGCAACATGAAAACAGTAGTACTGCAATCGCGCAACAATGTTGTAGCAACAGTCATAACACTGCAGAAGTGTCCGCTGCTAAAGCACTGCGGCAACTGTGTCGGCCAACCGTTGACTGTCTCATGCTCGGAACAGTTACCGAAGCGTTGCTTTTACCCGGCAAAATGTGTGCTGTCCTGATGTTGCTAAACATTGCGGAAAATACCACCGCAGCTGTAGGCGAAACATTATCACGCAACAAAAGCTGCGCCAACAACGTCACGTTTGCATTTGCGAGAGTGCAGAACTGCTGTTTTGCTACTATTCGACTGATGTTGCGGTAGCGTCGGGCCCTTTGTTTCCGAAATGTTGTAGCAACGTAACTTTTTTTGCTTTCGGAAAACAAAGCTTACAAACAGTCATCGCAACGTCCGTTTTTACAGTTGGCAAACTGTTCCCGTGGCAGATTCAAAAACAGATTGCGTTTATACTGCCAGAATGCAGTCGCCAAACATTGCTTTCCAAAAGTGTTCCAACTGTACGACACAACAGTTTTGCGCTAGGTTGGGATAGATGTTTCGAGGAATTGTTGCGGAAACAGTGGGCACCATTGTTTGTTGACTGTCGCTCAAACCTATTCGGCAGACGTTGCGCGCCCCAACGGGACTGCAGCTGCACATCATTTTTGCCAACTGTTGCCGCATGCATCTTCTCAACATTTGCACTGCATGACGCTCCTCGCAACAGTGCATCCCCATGATCGGGGCAACATTGTCTTGCTTTTGTTGCTAGAGTGTGTCACGCCACTGCTGCGTTAGCATCTTAGCAACTATTCCGGCCACCTTACCGCGGAGCAGTAATACAGCGAACGTTAGTAGAGCGCAGTATACTACAATAGAATACTCCCCGAAAAAGTGGCACAGATCCGTAGGGCTGAAACTATCTATCGGCGATGGCAACGGCACCATTTCTCCCGACTCGCCCACTACAGGAACTACACAGCCGCTTGTACTGGTTCAGGAGTATCGCATTCTATATCGCCAACTCCTACTCTTGTATTTTGGCTTTGACGGGCAATCTCGGCGCCGAAGCATATACGGTGGATATGCCAACCCCCACCTTCAAAGCGGGAGTGCCGTGAATTAATGCTGAAGTCAGCATGCACCCTACTCGGGACGCGCTACTTGAAATCCGCGGTGAGACGTGGTTGTATAAAAACAATATTAATTGTACCGCGAAACCTTGTAAACTAAACTTTTTAAAAACCATCACGTCCCTGCTATTTGTACCAATCTCTAATAAGAATTCTTACAAAAAGAGTTTTTTTCCGTTTGTTTTTATGCAAAGAACAAGCTTTCTAAAAGCTCATGGTAACCAGAGTGCTGGCCGGAGAGGTTACTCGTTCTGTGGATGCTAGTAGAGGGCGCCACCGCCGCTTTGTTGTGAAGTTCTCCGGCCCCGCCAGCACCGCTCCGGACCGACCCACAGAATTTTGTTCAACCAGGGAAAAAGTCCTCCTCACCACCCCTCCCATTTCCTCCTCTCCTCCGTTTATCTTGACGGCGGGGGACCTCTTTTGTCGCTGCATCTCGAGGCCGGATAAGCCAAACTAAGTGCATATTGGGCGAATTGCGGTGGGAGGGACAGCGACCTTGTGAGCCCTCTTTCCTCCGGCGATACCAGAAAAGCGCCCGGAACCTAACTCTTCCTTCGGCAGTGTTTCAGAGTCTCTCGGTCTCGTCCCTGAATATTTGTTTTGTTTTGCGGCAACCATATTCATGTGCTAGGCTGCTTGGCTACTCCGAGTATTCCAACGAGGAAATAAAACGTTTTTGCACAGCCGCGCCAGTTTAATTTGTAACGTAAATGGCAATAGATATGATTTGCTTCATTTACGCACAAAAACGCGTTTGAACTTGAACTTTTCAGGCTGTACTGATTGATCTTTTTTTTCGGCCGATGTTTTTGTAATAAATTTGTTCTTTTTGGCATTGCTTTTTTTTTTTTGCCGCGCACACCGAACACGTGAGAATCTTTACATTGATAATTCCCTGTCAGTGGAAAGAGAACGGACGGCCGCGTGAGTGCACGAAGTTGCTGAGTAAGCGTGCAATACTGGAGGATCGTTGTTGTTTGAAATGAGTGCAAGATTGGTTGCTATTGGTATCAAGCACCTCCGAGCCGCCTTTGATGTGAACCTTACTGCGTCACGTGCGTTACATTTCCGGTCTCGCTTTCTTTCTCTTGTGCTTGGTGGAACATCTCGTCGTTTTGCAGCCTTCAGCTACAGGTTTCCACGTACTGTAACCCTGCAGTACGCGTACCGAAAGCCTTAGGCCGCACTTAGGGCTCGAAAAGGGAAGTGAAATCATGTCATAAGCTACTTTAGTTCTAAATAAGACAAGGCAACAAGTGGGTGATCTTCGAAAGCGTTTCTTTCTGCGGGTTCTCGTGCAAGGGTGTCTTTTTCAGCAGTGAAACAACTTGTGAGATGGAATATCCGTGTAAACTCAGCCTTCAGATCATGCTTTAAGGATGCGCTTTTGAAGACACGCCCTCACCTGCCATCCTAGTTTCATCCGGATTTACTACATACCTTACGTTCTTTCATGTTTTTAAATGGTTTATCGTTTTACATTTTAGACAAACTGACAATTCAGCGTCACGCGCTTTGCGGCTGTCACAAGCTCTTTTGTGGAGCGGAGTACTACGTGTCTTGAGCCAGTGTTCATTCCCGACTTTCACAGACATAGACAACTTGTGCCATCCATTTTTAAATGCAGTACTATTCAAAACTTTTAATAGAAAAATTAGTTTTCCTCAAATAATATAAAAAGGAGCGCACTGTTATTACAGGAACTTCAGATATAGGTTCACCATAGTCATTCACTTTGTCTTGGTACAGAAAAAGAGCCTAAATAAGACAGCAAGATTATTACAAAAGCGGTTGAACTTTTGTGAAATAGTATGGAAAATCTCAAAAGAGAGACAAACTTTTCTCTCTATATTTTTAATAAGCCAATTCCAGTAAAAACGAATCGCTGAATAAAACTGCCGGGACTATCGATTACGTGTGTAGCTAGCTCAATCTACGGTAGCAGGTTCAAGTAAACCGCCTGGGCGCATTTTGTGCGATCCTAGATCGCACAAAATCGATCCTAGATGGTTCGAAATGTGATGACGCACGCAGTCCATGCAATGAATTCATATAGAATCCTTCTGAAAACCCTCTTTGGAAACAAATATGACTACCCGCGCTACACAAAAATGAGAAAGCGTTATAAGAACCTAAAGTGTGGAGGCTTTTTCTCTAACAGAATGCGATTCAAAAAGGACACAGCGGTTAACTGCTGGAGCCCAACGTCCCGCTTCGTCTTTTGGGGGAGTTTATTTCTTCAAATAAGAAACATGTCTGAACATAGAATTAATAATGATTTTATATCTCCTACAGTAGATAGACATATTCAAGGAAAATAAAATATACGAATGTACACACCGCGACACCGGCGGTATTTCATTTTGCTCAAACAGCGTGTTGAGGGACGCAAAATTTTAACACCTAGGTTGGGTCCTGAGATGAGACCGTTTTACCGCATAAGTAACTGCGAGAATAGTGAAATTTGTCAAAGTACTTACGATAAAAAAATCCGAAACTGACTCCTTCGTACACTCTAAGAAAAAAAGAGCGTGACTTGCTCCCTCAAGGGAGCATATACGCTGACACAACCATTGCTCCCCTAGGGGAGCAACTGTAACGGGAGCAACCTTTGCTCCCCTACCGTTAGTCCGTCAAAGTTGAACCTCCAGGACCAACTTTTGCACCCTTGCATTTAGGCCACTGGGACTAAATGTTGCGCCCTTACCTCATTTATTACTAAATTGCGCCCTCACACACCTAGGTGGCGCTAGTCAACGTCAAATTCAAAATTGGAAAAAAATGTTATCGCTGGTTTAGATCTTTTGACACTCATCACATTCCCATATGCACAACGCTTATATCTCATTTGCACACTTTTTGTTGCACACGTATTATACATTTTAGCATAGACAAGGAGTTAGAACACAGATGACACACACACAATGACGCACTAATTCAATTTGTTTTCATTATTTTCCCACGCTAATTCAGTCGCCAACACCAAAAGCTACCCATGCGCCTTTTATACTGATCAAATGAAAGGAGCCGTTTTGTCAGTGACCATGTCAACCGTGAGCGATGTTACAAATACGGTGCTGCTTTCGCACTAATATTGTTCTCCAATATTGTTGCTAAACTTTCCAAGGAGTGTATCTCTTACTAAGAAGTAACGGTACACACAGTAATTATTTGTGACAGTCTATAAAACAGCGTCCCCATAGGCTCCCAGGAGCCATGTTCTCGCTTCTCCACATAGCTTCCCCACTATGCGCATGCGCGTCTCCGTGGCAACCGCATCGTCTCTTGCGAAAAAACAAAAAAACAAGTAGAATACAAAATGAAAAATAAACACAGAATGAACCTTTTTTCTGTCTTTGGAAACGTTTTTAAAACGTTCTATGCGGCTATTTTCATCCCAGTTAAACCAAAAAGAAAATATAAACGCTTTCAAAGCACGTTTCGAAGCATGCAAAGGGGAAGGACGCCGGGACAACGGTCAAAAGCCGCATGGCCGGTGCATCAACAATGGCGGCGCTCGAGTCAGCGCTGACTTCCACGTCGTGCTGGAACAGAGGCTACGATCTTTATAAAGTGAGCTCCAACCCTTAAACATGGCCCCTCCTGCAATTTTTGATGCTACGATTGTCTGTGGATACCTCCCCTGCGTTCCGAAACAGTAAGTGCGTCGCTAACGCTGGCCATCGGCGATGCAGCAGACGCCGCCATCTTGTCCCCGCGTCTTTTGCTCCCGCACTGTTGCTCCCGCGCTCCTCTCGCTGCTTTTGCTCCCCGCGCCCCTCTGTTAGTCCCGGTCGAGTGCAGTTAGTCCTCAGCGTTTGCGCACGGTACGCAGCTCGAACCAGATGGTCTCTTCGGGGAGCAAATGGGAGTTGAGAGGTCCAAATGCCGCCGTTAGTCCTTTGAGACCATCTTTTTTCTTAGAGTGTACTAACTCTGTCACGCTGTTTGCATCATCGCCAATGCAACGGGGGTGAAGGGGTTTCGATTGACCGCTACAGAACTCCGGGGGGGGGGGTATTTAGGACCCTCAACTCCCCCCCCACCACCACCACCACCACCACCCTCCCGTGGGTGCGACACTGCTATCGTGAATGCGTGAATACGATCATCGGCGGTTTTTGCATTTTGCTCGGACAGCGTATCGAGGGGCGCAAGGTTGTGACACCTAGATTGGTGCATCAGATGAGCACTTTTCACCACATAGATAATTTTGGTAATAGTGTGTCATCTGTCAATGTAAGATTGTATATTACGGAAATGACTCGCTTGTGCCGTGCTCATCACCAGTGTAGCGGCGAGGGGGGGAAGGAGGAGGGGAGGGGGCGATGAATTTATTTACCATTAAAGATCCTCGTTGCGACATTACACTAAAAAAATTGTCAAAATATGCACACAAAAATATTTTTCTCACGGAGCTCTGGGGGGGGGGAATTATGACCCCCAAATTCCCCCCCCCCACGTGGGTGCGCCACTGTGGAGCTTCTAAGCACATTCTTGAGGACCACAACCGTGTTCAAGAACGCCGAAGACTACGTGAAGTCAAAGGACACATTTTATATCGAATCATTCAATAACTCCATGCTTATCTGCCTTGACAAGCGCGTCCATTATCAAGAAAAGTCGTACAACTTGAGACAAAGCTTAGCTCTCCTTGATTGGAACGAGCACGTTGGAAGAGGTCACACTTCCATCTACTTGATCGAGGACTGCCAGCATCCTGATCGGCAGGGCGGAAAAAAGAAATACGTGCGAAAGACGTACAGGTAGGTCATTTTGCATTCTGCAACGATCTCGTTTGGAGCTCATCATGCGCCTTTTCTTTTTCAGCTTCGTTCGAAAAATTTCTGAGTTGGTATTGCAAGCTGCTGCCCTCGATGATGCTGACGTTGTGACGGATGACTCCCTCGGGGGTGACAAGAACTAACAGCTTGGGTACACTGTTTGTTTATATTAAATGCGGTTACAATGACGTCGGCGTATAACTCCATTTATTGCGTTATAGCAGCTCTTGGCGAAGTGAGTGTACAAAAACGGTCCTCGTTGTAGAGGTTGGGACACCACTGGACATGGGTCAAGACGGACAAAACAACGGCAGTTCATCGACTAAAAGTGTTTTTTTAGTTACAATGTAAATAAACAGGTTATTGAATAAAAATGTTATTTTAAGAAAGGCATGGTGAAATCATGAAGGTTATTTATATTTTTTTGTGAAAAAAGCTCTCAGGTAGCGAGTCAAGAACATAGGACGCGAGTAGGAGGACGTATCCCCCTTCCTCATCCTTCTCCTGCCTCCCTTTCTTGTGACACACTCCCCATTGTTTGTAGGTACTTCTGTGGCTTATCTTTCTCTCCAGAAAATGTTTCAGTACGGGAGCCTTGCGGACACAATGCTCACTCGTTTTAGACAGGGGTCGAGCAGATGACGCCCTAAGAAATCGCATGCAGGAGTTTATTTTGTCTCGTTGGTTGGCGTGTGTAAAGTATGAGCATGCCATTTTTCACTGCGCTCGGATGTTCGACGCGTTTCCCTTGTCTTATGTTTTTGACTGTGGCTGTGCTGTAGGTAGAAAGGGGTTACTGAGATCTGGAGCACATCGTCTCTTCAGAATAACATCGGGATCGGGAGCTCGCTTTGCTCCTGTATAGTGTTTCCGAGTAGGATAACCTTCTTTAATCGTTTAGAGGTATCCCATTCGAAGGGAGAAACAGACACATTAGAGCTTCCTTTCGTTCTCAAGACATAACAAAGGCTAGTTTATTTTGCACCAACTAAACTTGAAAGCTCGACAACATGAAAACAGGTGTTGGGGACAATGAAACACAGTGTTGTTCCCGCATTACGGGGTATGGCGCGTCACAGCGGAAAAAGCTTGTTTCAAAAACTTGTAGCGACCTTGGTCGGAAGAAGGATGGTTTTTTGGGAAATGCTTGGAGAAGCGGCACCCAGGCCCAAAGAGCACGGTGGTTCCGCGATCGTCGGCCCTTCGCGCAACGAAGGCAAAGTCGCTTGCGAGCGAATTGCAAGAAAACTAAAATACACAAATACAACAGCATTCTTGAAGCATGCTCTGAAGCATGTCTATGCTCTATCTCACAAGTAGCTTCACTGCTAAAAAAGATACCTTCGCACGAGTGCGGCCTAAGGCTTTCGGTACGCGTACTGCAGGGTTACAGTACGTGGAAACCTGTAGCTGAAGACTGCAAAACGACGAGATGTTCCACCAAGCACAAGAGAAAGAAAGCGAGACCGGAAATGTAACGCACGTGACGCAGTAAGGTTCACATCAAAGGCGGCTCGGAGGTGCTTGATATCAATAGCAACCAATCTTGCACTCATTTCAAACAACAACGATCCTCCAGTATTGCACGCCCCTATAAAAATGGTTATTGCCGTTCGAAAGAAATATTATCGCCAAATGGCAATTGGTGTTGATCAACTGGCTATGGATGGTAATCGTCGTTTAGACGTGATCCGGTTGACCTTTCGTAGCTTTTTCGCCACCGTCAACTTTTCGCTATTTTATAGAACATCGCCACTGTATCGATATCCTGGTGCCTTTCTACTATCAATCGGCTATTGGAGGAGATAAAAGGACTATAAATATCATAGCCTTTTGATTGTTTCCAATTGCCAATCGACATTAATGTGGCACCAGGATTGCAATACACTGGCGATGGCATATAGATTGGCGAAAAGTTGACGGTGGCGAAAAGCTACGAAGGTCGATCGAATGACGTCTACACGACGATTGCCATCCATGGCTGGCGGCCGTGGATGGTAATCGTCGTTTAGACGTCATTTGATCAACCTTCGGAGCCATTTCGCCACAGTCAATGTTTCGTCGACTTTCAGCTGGCCAGCCGAAAAACTGTGATAAGAATAGCATCCATGACCTTACCATTGGCTTCGGCAGTTCCCTTTACGTGCTGGTGGGATTTCAGGGCCTGATAGACATAGTGTTTGCTTGCAATATGGGAAGAAAACAAAGATTGAAGAACAATTTAAAGAACCAAAATTTATTTATCACAATGTCATTAAAATGACAAGTGTTTTTTTTTTTTCAAAAGACTAGTTAATTGCCTAAACGTAAACGATGAATGAAAAAATGGCCTTCCCTTGCTTCCTTACATGTCTGTAAGGTGCGAGCTGAAAGAAGAAAAATATTCTAATTTAAATGGGCATATAACCAGCACACATATTCTTGTAGCACATTCAATAATATGCACAGAAGAACCTTGCTCATATGCTTTCTCGGCTGTTATGTTCTCTAACACCTAACATGTGTTTGAACTACAGGCTTCCTGCACTGCCTTCCCGGTTCTTATGCCCAAAAACTGCCACTCAAGGTGGCTGGTGACTACTAGGGAAACACAGCTACTCTGTTCCATTTTGCTTTACTCCCTTTATTTCACCTCCTTGCCTTTTTGTACTGTGCTTCTTGCTTGGTCCTGTAAGACACCGTAAGAGCAAAATAAGGCCCTCACGACACCTTTTTTTTTTTTACTCCTCTATGTTTTTATGTTTAAGCAGTGCTGATTGCATCAAGCTCCACTGCTTTGATCTGGCATGCAGGGTGCAGTGATTTGTGTGAGGGAGCTATGGTTTAGCTCGATGGGCTCAGAACTTTTGCATACTTATATTTCAATATTTCTTAACTGCAACTATAGACAAACATGTGGCTCTGCGGTGGCACGGCTGTGGGCACAGCGCATGCACAGACATGTCTGCTCACTTAATCTGGTTTCTGCACATGCAGTGCCCATAGCTGCTGTGGGCAAATGTAAGCTTGTTTGAAAACAGTTCAGCCACAATTTTAAGAAGTGTTGAGAAAATTGTCAACCTATAAAATAAGGCAATTTTTTTACAGCCATGAAAGCTAAGGTGCAATACACAGAGAATATAGCTTTCTGAAACATCTATAGCTATCCCAAGGGCATTATCAGTTGTTACATTTTCTCTCATGTCATGATCCTTTATTGTGACTGCCTAAAAACGCACCAGCAGGGTTCTAGTGTATTTCACAAAATGTTTGAATGTGCAATAGCTTTAACTTCCACAACACATGTTGTATTGTGGAATTTGACAACCATAGGTTGTCACAATGTGAACTCCACAATAATGCAATAAGTATGAATACAATAATAATCCCTGGAAAAGGGATACAAAGGACAAACACAAATCTCCTTTGTTTCCTTTGTTCCCCATCTCCAGGGATTATTATTGTCATTCTAGTCTTCAAAAAAAAAACACGAAAACGTCTACTTCTGTTTCTTAAGAGAACAAGCAGCTTACCTGAAAGAGCATAGTGTCCCCAGGACAGAAATGATGAGGCTGGCCTTGACTTGCTTCTCCACATTGCCGTACTCTATGAAGGTGCGAGCTGAAAGAGCAAATGAGAATTGCATATTTAAAATGATAATAACCCCTAGAAAGCTACACTTAAGTATCGACACTCTTCTCCCCTTTGACCAGGGCTGCCAAGACGATCCTTCATCCATTCAGATGGCGACATTCGTTCACGTTCATGCAGCTTGTGGGCACAGACATGTTGTCATTATGTCATTACTTGAATTCAATGTAAATGTTCGCAAAAATGTCTTTTTAGGTGTCAATTTGACACGGCAGGGTACTGTGACATGTCTCCAATGGAGGCGCGCCCACAGCTGGTCGGGGGCACGCTACAACAACCATGTTCTATAAATTGAAAACCTCTTTAGGGTGCTTTCGGTGTGCCTTTTGCCAAAGAAAAAGCACCCGCCTAATAAAAAAATTCTTATATCTATTAGAAATTTATTTGTCTAAGAAATGCATATGATCAAATAAGGTCATTTAAGAGCATACAAAAAGCTTATAAGAACAATATAAGAAATATAAAGATTATATAAGAAGTTATAAAAAAATTGAAAACTTTCTTATAACTTCTTATATAATTTTATATTGTTCTTACACGTTCTTACAAGGTTGTTATATGATCTTATTGGATCATATGCGGTTATTGGACATATGAATTTCTTATACATGTAAGATTTTTTAATAGGAAAGCTCACTTAGCTTAAAAAGTGACGCGACTAACCTTAGGCCTAACCACTTTCACGATTTCACTGTCCAAAAAGCGGACCACAGACGACCACGTTTTTTGACATCAATGCATGCCCAAGCCTGGGCTTGGACATGTTTTGCCTACCGCGAAGCGGACCCCAGCTTTGTTAGGTGTGTCTGCCGCTCGGTTTTACTATTGATCACTTTCGCAACTACAAACTCGCAGCCATGAAAGCGTGTACTGCAATGCTTGGCTTGGCTTGACGTGGCCTGGCCGCTTGGCGGAGATAGAAAATTGGCTTGGTGGCTAGCTGAGTTGGAAGCAGTTCGAGACTCACGGAGTCGAAAATCGGAGGTGCATTCATTACGCGAGGGGGAAAACAAGTCTCAATATTGATGCTCGTTGTGGGGGGGGGGTATGTCCCTTTTGCAAGTGTGTTCATTATGCGAGTAAATATGGCAAATAAAAACATTGTAAAAAACTTCTCAGGAGTTCATCAAGCTTCGAGTAATGTGACCTATTTAAAGTGAGTATTCACATACACTTCTAAGCTGACTGCAGTGGGAACTATGCACCCACCGGACCAATCAACCGCCTCCCTTTCAATGCCTGACTCCGCCTTCTGCACATGGTTATGTGCGGGAGCGTGAACATACGGCGAAAGACAAACTTATGACTGGTCCAATGAGGACGTAGCTAGTACCACATTATCAGCTAGTCATTAAACAGAGTATAGTGATGCAGCACAAAAAAATTGGTGCCATTTTAGAATGTCGGAAGGAGAACACACCCTCAAACATCCTGAAACTGCAGAGAGTTTTCTGCCGAGCCACTCGATTTGATTGGCCAGGCAGTAAATAAAAGATACACTCACCAAAACACTGTGTCACATGTTAAGCCTGTAACCCCCTTCAGGAATTGGGAAACAAGCAAAAAGCCACAGGAATGTAACATTGGATCCTGGAATAAAAAAACAGAACAGCAAAATGTAGGTTTTAACACAATACACAAACTGCCTTAGTGAGTGACACTTAAAACTAGCAACAGTTCTTTGGGCAACGTCCTTCTACTATTACAGAAAATTGTGTGTGATGACGTGCTGTCATTATTTTTCTAGCCCTATAAACCTCTCCCAAGTAGAATGTCTCTGACGCTGGTTCCGCAAACTTCATAAATCAGCCATACTGCATTGTCAAGTTCTAGAGTAAGTGACAAGTTAAAATTTCAATGGTGGAGGCTCACAAGCATTAAGCACCTGCTTCAAACTCCGCGGCTGTCGAGAAAACACGATGTTATCTGCTCCGACACATAGGCTTCATGCAGAAGAGAGATTGAAGTGTGCTGCTGATTAAGTAGAACTGCATCATATTCATCAACCATTGCTTAGCTGATTCACTATGCGACTCATTGCGACGACAAGACTTGGCCAGGGCAATACGTTTTGCAGAGAAATGTTTTACTACTTTGACGGATGGTGCTGTTTTATTAGACAGCCTTATTTATTTGCTCAGTAAGAAGCAGATGAAGAACAGTGAAGAGGAGGAAAACGCAAATACAGTCTAAGCTTGTTATAACAGACCTTGATTTTGACCAAGGTTTTGGTCTGTTTAAGAGTATGTTGTATGCAGATATGAAGTTGAGTCAATGGCATGTAGAAGCAAACCAACCGAACCTCACAAATTGGTATGTTATATCCAAATGTCTGCTGTAACTAGGCCACGCAGGAGTGATAGCCGTCGTGCGCTGCTTTGCTGATCAAATCAGGTGGACGAAAAGCTGCTAGACGAAACAGACGAGCGATAAGCTTTTCAGCCAAGAAGGCCGCAAATCTAACGGAGTGCAGCTCAACCGCCCGTTTTATAGCGCCGACGAAAGCGAAGCTCGATGTGTCGCCGCGTGTAGCAGATTTCACGACGCACGAGGCCAACGAAGTCGACGAAGGCCGAAGCAGGCGGAGGTGAAACGATGGATGAAACCATGCAGGAGCGATATGCTGTCGTGCGCTGCTTTGCTGATTCAAATCAGGTGGACGAAAAGCTGCAGAGACAGAGGCGAGACGGGCGATAAGCTCTTCAGGCCAAAGAAGGCCGCAAATCCCAGCGGAGTGCAGCTTCAGCCGCCCGTTTTATGGCGCCGGCCAAAGCAGAAGTCTCGGTGGCTGTCGCTGCCGTGTGGCAGATTTCGACGACGCAAGATGACGAAGTCGACGAAGGCCAGGCTTGAGCGGCGGTGAAACGATGGATGGCTCCAGCAGGAGCAGATAGCCGTCGACGCGCTGCCTTGCTGATCAAATCAGGTGGACGAAGAAGCTGCCAGACGAAACAGACGGGCGATGAGCTCTTTCGGCCAAGAAGGCCGCAAATCCCAAGCGGGAGTGCAGCCTACCGCCTCGTTCTATACAGCGCCGACCAAAGCGAAGTTCTGATGCGTCGCCGCCAAGTGACGAAGTCAGATTTCTTGAGCGCGCAGCAGGACGATGAACGAAGCCACGCAGGAACTGATGCAGCCGTCGTGCGCTGCTTTGCTCTGGTGGATCGAATTAAGCTTTGCCGAACAGGCAGGACGGTAAACAGCCAAGCCGCAAATCAGACGCTCAACCTGCCAGCCGACAAAGCGGATTCGATATTTCGCCTGCGTGGCGAATTGCACGACAGACGGCGAAGTCGAAACTTGGTGACGACGTATACAGACGATGAATCAGCCGACCGAGTCGTGCTGCTGCTGATCCGACGAACTGAGTGCGGGTGACAAGCCAGAAAACCCGCAAATGGCGGGAGATAGCGCCGACGCCGACAAAGCGAAGCTCGACGAGGCCGCCGCCGTAGCAGACGTCGCCAGTGATGACGAAGTCCGAAACTTGAGCGGCGGTAGCGATGAACGAACTGCGCAGGCGTGATAGCCGTCGTGCGCCAGCTTTGATAATCAAATCAGATGCGACGAAAAGCTGCGAGGCGAGAGCTGGGCGAGCGATAAGCTTTTCAGCCAAGAAGGCCGCAAATCCCGCAGCGGAAGTGCAGCTCAACCGCCCGTTTCCTGAAGCGCCCGCCAAAGCGAAGTTCGATGGTCGCCGCCGTGTGTATTTCCCATGGCACGAGTACGTATCGGCCTTGAAAACTTGGGCGGCAGTGCGGAACGATGGATGAAACCGTATGAGCGACAGTAGTCGTGCGCTAGCTTTGCTGATCAAATCGGAGGTGGACGAAAAGCTGCGGAGACGAAACAGACAGAGCAGGTGCCTGTCAGCCATGAAGGCCGCAAATCCTCAACGGAGTGCAGCTCATCCGCCCGTTGTAGTAGCGCCGACCAAAGCGAAGCTCGGTGCGTCGCCCACGTAGCAGTGATTTTGCCGACGCAAGATGACGAAGTCCGAAACTCCGAGCGGCGGTGAAGCGATGGATGAAACCACGCAGTGAGTGAGAGCCGTCGTGCGCTGCTTTGCTGATGAAATCAGGTAGACGGTGCGCCGTTGGCGCATTGCTGTCGAGCGATGTTTTTCAGCCACGCAGGCCGCAAATCCCAACGGAGTGGCAGTCAACTTCGCCTCGCCTGCAGCGCCGACCAGGCAGTAGTTCCGGTGGTGCTCAAGCCGGCGCGTAGCAGATTTCACGACGCGAGATGACGAAGTCCGAAATCTCTGAGCGGCGGTGAAGCGATGGATGAACCACGCATGGAGCGATAGCCAGCCAGTGCTGCTGCTTGTCGACCAAATCAGGTGGACGCAGCCAGCTGCCAGACGAAACAGACGAGCGCCAAGCTTTTTCTGGTCAAGCCAGTTGCCGCAAACCCCACCGGAGTGGCAGCTCCAACCGCCCGTTTTATAGCGCCGACCAAAGCGAAGCTCGGCGGTAGGCCGCCGGCAGCGTTGCGGTACTTCACGACGCGATGACACGAAGTCCGGAACTTGAGCGGCGGTTGAAACTGATGGATGAAACCACGGAGGAGTGATAGCCGTCGTGCGCTGCTTTTGCTGACTTAAACCAGGTGGACGGAAAGCTGCGAGACGAAACAGACGAGCGATGCTTCTTCGCGCCAGCAGTTGCCGCAAATCCCAACGGAGTGCAGCTCAACTGTTCCGGCTTTATAGCGCCGACCAATGCGAAGCTCGGTAGGTGTCGCTGCCGTGTAGCAGATTTCACGACGCGAGATGGACGAAGCCCGAAACCGGCGCGGCGTTGCAACGACGGATGAAACCACGCAGGAGTGATAGCCGTCGTGCACTGCCTTGCTGATCAAATCAGGTGGACGCAGGGCGTGGCGGAGACGAAACAGACGAGCGATAAGCTTTTTTCAGTCAAGAAGGCCGTAAATCCCAACGGAGTGGCATCAATCGCCCGTTCTGCGGCGCCGACCAAAGCGAAGCTCGGTGGTAAATGCTGCACGCGCAGCAGATTTCACGACGCGATGACGACGGTCCGAAACTTGAGCGTGCTGCTGAAAACGATGATGAAATCACGCAGGAGTGATAGCCGTCGCGCTGCTTTGCTGATCAAAATCAGGTGGACGGAAAGCTGCGAGACGAAAGCTGACGAGCGATAAGCTTTTCAGCCAAGAAGGCCGCAAATCCCAA